>JAOEHI010004322.1:0-10110 GCA_025447815.1 Percopsis transmontana | reverse complement strand
CTTCTGCTTGTTCACTTAACCAGGTGATTTCAATTATTAGTCCCTGTAATTGAAGTCACCTGGTTAAGTGAACAAGCAGAAGGAAAACCTGGGAGGACTTTTACTTTTTGAAGTTGGACTTTTCCACCTCTGATCCACACCATCCTGGAAGGGTTGGATTCCTTCCTCTGTGGTCCCTTCCTAGGGTTTCTTCCACTTTTCAACCAAGTGGTTTAAAGGAAGTTTATCCTCACCCGATGGGAGGAATAGGTGAAGGGGGTGTGGTTTGTTTCCATGTGAAATGTGGGCCTGTTCAGCCCTTTGAGACATGTGAGTAAGGGCTGTAGAAATAACCTTGACTTACTTGGCTTAATGGATAATCAATAGCTCCTATATGGTTAAAATATAGTCATGTAATATTTGAACAATAAAAACCCATACCTTTAAAACTCTAGAACTCTATTCTGTTTCATGATATAATGATATTATAGCGGCAATCCAAGCCAAAATTGAACTGTGTTTAGTTAATTTGTGATGCGCTGCATCGGATCCCCAACTCCGGAGTCAAAATATGCCGCTGACAATTTATTGTAATGATAAATATGCATATAGACAGAAGGGACTAGTCCTGGGACCACAGAGGGAGGAATCCAACCCTTCCAGGACAGGTTTGCAGACAACATAATTTCACACCGAAACACCCCCATAGTGACAAGTTTAAATGCATTACATTTGCCATGTGACATAATGTGCAGCATGTTACCCAAAGTGACATGAATCCAAGACACCCACAAAACAACAGCCCCCTAACAGCCATCTAACTAATTACATAAATACACTTATGATTCCGACGGGTATCTTCCCTGGAGAGACTGAGGTGTACAGTATGAATGAGCTCCTCTCTGCACTGCATTATGAAGTCAACTGGCACACCTGCATTAGCACAGCCCAGCCATTCATCCAGACCAGTGGCTTAGAAACACACTGTTCTCCCTGACACTAAATTACATTATTCATCATTCTGCCACAGAGAGGCTTTGGCCGTGCTAACAGACCTGTTGTGAGGAAATGCCCTCATTTAGAGAAACAAAACCCACGGACGGTTTGTGTATTAACATTTGCAAAGGTCAACTCCAGCCTTTGTCCTTGTCTGTCAGAACCAGAACATGGCTGACGCATCACAAAACAACCCTGAAGAAAGAGCCAATAGGAGTTTAGCCTGAGGGGACACATCTTCAAAGACCAGGGGGTTACATATGTAAATGTGATGTTAATCTAAATGGTAATAATTATACAGAGAAGAGCGATTTTATGCGCTGAACCACGCTACTGGCGCCAAAATAATAATGTTTTATGCCCATAGATAGGGTGTTCTAGCGCCAAAGCTAACATGTTGTTAAGACTTTGCTGTATTCCTTCACTCCACTCCCCATTAAAAGAACCCAGAAGCATATTTAACCTCAAAGGCAGAATCCTCAAAGCCTATTGGCTGGAATGACAATAGAGGTGTGAATGACCTTAAGCCCTCTCTCTGTGAACGTAGCACATTAGCATAATGTGGGAGGGGAGGGGTAGAGTGAGGGGCAAGTGTTACCATGATGATGTCGTGCTGAAGATGTCATTTTTTTTAATATTCTGTGATTGCGTTTGACTGCCTAACTGACCTGTAGGTTACAAGATCCGTATGACATCCCTTCCTGTGAGGCCTAACTCAGAGCTCACTAGAAGGTCACTAGAAGGTCACTAGAAGGTCACTAGAAGGATGATATACAGCAACAGTGGCAGGGTGTCAATAACAGGTAAGGCATCAAGCAGTACATTAGTTGATAGCTGAACAGGTCCTACGCCAGTCATGGTGAGCACACAACATGTTGTTAGCATAACGACAGCATCTTAAACCTTCTAAGAGCTGATTTAACATCTAACAGAGCAGGAAAGAGACGTCATGTTTTTAAATAAAGAGCAGTTACAATAACAGTAAACCTGTTACAGGTGGATGTCAACAAAGGGTTGGTGCACAGTGTTTGTCTACAACTCTTTCTCGTGTAAAACTCCTCTTCAAAGGTGTTTGTTCAGACCTCCAGCCCTCTGGCCCTAGATGGTTTATGATGAAATACTGCAAATAATGTCAATATCACACATAATGGATGTGAACAGCAAGTCGGCCAGACTGCCTGAGCCACGCAGAGCACCTGGTGTTTTCTGGGCCTGTGTGAGCTGGAAACCTGATCATTGTCAGGTACAAGAATAGCTCCCCAGCACCGCAAAGGCCCTTCCCCTGACCTGCAGTGAACTGTGGCTGAGGTTCTGTGCCCAGAGACAGACACACAGCACGCTAGTCTACACCACCTTCCTGGTACTGTGTCTAAACCGGTCTAAACCGGGGGTTTCTCAGACTGTGGGCTGGGACCTGCGAAAGGTCACGCTTTTAGCAGCGCTAACCTGTTTTGATTATTACTGTACTCTGGCTTGATTACGTCTTTAATACGAGCATACGTTTCTCAATGTTGTTTATGGTTCCATTACCTTTCCCGTAGGCCTGAGGTGGGCCATGCCTCGCCTGCTGTGATTACAGGCCACAGATCTGCTGCCCGACCCGCATCGGGACTGGGAGGCCTTTTATAGAGATGCAGAGGTCTGTCTGCTGCTGCTATGAAAGCCTTGCACTTTAAAACGTTGTTTAGAGGGGAACATACTCTCAATTTCAGTATGACAACCATGCAATATTAAATATTGTTTTTATTTGAAGGCGACATGGTGTTTATTTGTCTACGAGGCTACCTATTATACCTACCTTGTCTACCTAGGTCTATAAATGTTAACCACGTTTTGACATTGATTAGTGATCATTATTTTCGGGTTACTTATTTATTATATATTAACGAAATATTAGCCTACGTGGCCTGTGCAACAACTGAAACACTTGACACTTGACGCGACGAAGCTAAATTCTTGAAAAAAGGGGACAACAGATCTTAAGAAACCGCCTTACTCATAAAATGAACAACCGTATAGTTGGTGTATAACGGAACCGGCATAAAGACCAACTGACCGTGCAGTGCAGCTCTGTGAGTGTTAACGTTTCTCGCGCGACGGTTCGGCATTTAAGTGGTTAAATGTCTCGCGCTAGGCGAAGCCCTCCGCCCCACCGCGGCCCGGCCGGACGGAGAGGCAGAAAACGCCACCGGTGGGGTCACCTGTCAGCGGACGCGTCACCTGTGCAAACACCTTGTTCATAATAACACGGTCACAGCTCTGATTCAGCCGAAGGTGAACGCGGGGGGACCGTGCGGGGTTTGTGCGGGGCCAGGGGGCAGGCGAGCACATGCGCGGCCAGTAGGAGGGGCCATGCGCTGAGGTGTTTGAGAAGGTGATGTCGTAAAGCGGATGGTGTGTCGTAAACCAGGTGCAGAAAGGGGAGGGAGGGAGGTGGAATGGAAAGGGAAGGGAGGGGTGGGAGGAGGTGTAGCAGGGAGGGAGGGGTGGGAGGAGGAGGTGACTCCGGCTGCAGTTCAGACAGAGCGAGAGGATCATGGCGGATGGCCCCAGGTGTAAGCGCAGAAAACAGGCGAACCCGAAGCGGAATAGCGGTAAGTGAAAGTAGATCGAACCGGGGGAAATCCACCCGGTTGGACGGATCGGGGCGTTGTTTGTCCCATCAGCGCTGTCTGACGACTTTTGGACCGTTCAGGAGCACGTTTATGGAGTTTTAGCGCTGGAAAGTACTGATCATATCCCAGTGTGGTGTGTGGCTGTCCTGCCAAAATTGATCCCCTGCCGAAGTTGTTACTTTGCCCACCCCCACTGTCCGTTTACGGTGGGACAAAAATAAGTTTACTTACGATCTTCTCGTGCGAGATACAGATTAAACAACCGCGTTGTAGGCAAAACAACCGCGTTGTAGGCGAACGAGCAATGTATTCTGTAAAAGTTGTTTGTAAAATGCTAAACAGCGTGATGATTTAATTGATTCACTCAATACAGAGAAAATAATTAAAATAAAAAATAAGCCACTAAGCTCACTACACCAAAAACATTTGCTATTATACTAATGCACTTATTCGGACGGGGTTGATAACAGTCAAGATTGTGGCCCAAATAACACTTTTGGCGGGGGCACCTTTACGGCACGACACTTGTCACCTGGCTCGCTGCTATCTCCGCCTAGCGGTTCTCAGGCTGTGAACCGTTATTCGCCCCATCCGCCACCACGCAGCAGTCGGCGCGCCTATGTTTTGTTGTTTGCACACTTTCCTCTACTTACGTACACTTTGCACCACTTTATCACCCGCAACAGTGCGGGTTTCCGTGCCGGTTGACCAGTACACGTCCGTACACGCACTTTGTCCAGCTAGAACAAGAGACTTGGGCGAGGTTTTACGGAGGGCTAACGTTAGTTCTGCTAACTTGCTGGCCGGACCACAACGGTTCATACTGCGGCCGTTTACCACCGAAAAGGACGCGAACCTTACGGTTGACGGCCGCCGATGGGACTTTATAGTGTTGGATTATGGATCCGAGGCTTTTGGTGTGTTAGGGCTCGTTTGGCGCTGCCGCGAGTGATGCAGGCTGGATGTTTGACTCCATGCCGTGAGCTCTGCTCTGCTCTGCGCTGCTTGTCTGCCCACCGAGGTGGGACTCCGAATTTATAAGTTCCTCCTATCAACAAACGCGACCGCTTTTCCACAATACGTTAATTTCTCAGCGCTCTATTCCCCTTATTTGGTGCGGATTACACAGGTATTTACCCCGGTAGGTTACTCTGTTTGCGTAATACCGAACTATTGTTTTCTACTTGCACCTGTGGGTCTTTAGTTAATGTGCGTATAACCCGATATTATGCAGAGTGGACTGGATAAGGATTGGACGATACATTTTTCGCTCAACAGTGGGTTGTGTGGGAGCAGAGAAGGTATGAAGGGAATTCATCGTTTTCTACGAGGATATGTTTCTCACAACAGACTCTTGTTTTTTACAAAAGGGACACTTTTTCACCCGAATATGATCGCTTGTTGCGGCAGAAGCTAAACTAGCTTGTTGCCTGGCTTTAAATCTGGGCAGTTTCAGAGCGGGTCGTCTCATTGGACGGTATGTTACCTGGACGGAACCGACACTTCCACCGTTACAGCCAATAAAAACATATTTGAGGCGCCGCTGTGTGTTTACGTGCGGTGGGGGCTGGAAAGCACCTTGTTCCTGCTGACGTTACCCTGACACGGCGGGGCTGAGCACCGGAGCTTCCGTCGTGTTTACCTGAACGCGCATAACGGGGCGGACAAATGGCTCAGAAATAACACCTGCGGCTGTAACGGCGGTGACCGAACACTGGACGGGATTTGTCGGCGTCGAAGGGCGAGAGATCGCGTTGGACGGCAGGAAAACGGCTCCAAAACCGCCGCAGCAAATGTCAACTTGTGCAGGTAGAAAATACCAGTTAGTGCGTTTGTGTGTGTGTACGTGTGTTTTCCCTTACACTCTCGCGGGATTTACGCAACCAAGACACATTTTCAGCCACTTTTGCACGTTTCCTTGCTGAATTTGTGTTTCGTCTAAACGTTTACTGTCGAATAAGGCTCGATCGTCGCCCCGTTGTGGTGGGGAGCGGGGGTGGGGTTTGCAGAGCGAGTGGTGCATAAGGTGGTTACGAACGACCGTTATTCCTGTTCGTGTGTAATAACAGCGGCAGGCGCTCTCTTCTCGCCGTCTATTGTGCTCCGTTATCCGCCCCACCGTCCCGGGCGGGCGGTGCTGTGGGCACGGCGCCCAGCACCGACACCGCAGTAGGCCCACAGCCTACAGGCGGGGTGGGAGACAGACAGGTATGCAAGGTGATGCAACACCTACATAGGTGTTTTTAGTCGTCATGTCGTCTTTATGCGTTTTTGGCAGATTTCCTTGTTATTCTGGATATTATAATGTCCCGTGTGCATGCGTGCGTTAGAGAGGTACTTTTACCTCCGTCCATTTCAGATGGATTGGGGATTTAGTGCCAGGTAACGGTGCCGTGATTTGCGTCTGGCACGTGCACGGCGCTTGATGTCACGTGTGCAAATCGTGCCCGTTCCTCATCAGAGAATCCCTAATCTCTGATGCTTGAAATGAAAATGTGATTTTTGTTTTTTAAACCTTCAGTTGGTGCACCTTTGAAGTCTCCGTGATGTATTCTGCTATTGCCTATATTCATTATACAAAAATAGCATCTAGTATGCCTGTACTTTTGTACTAACACATACACACACACTGTACTAAATGTAAATGTACTTTTGGCTGGAAAGACACCGTTTTTTATAGAGATAAAGGATGTGTCCTCTACAAACAAGTGTTTGTAGTGCTGCTTCTGATTGGCTGAGACTGAGACTGGGGGTTTATTGGGTGTGGATCTGTTACCTCGACACCTACCTGTTGTGTCTGACTCTGCTGTCAATACCAGCTGCTGTCGGTCCATGGCAAGGCAGTATCAGTGCTCTGAATGTGTTGTTGTGTGCCTGTGTGTGTGCCTGTGTGTGTGTGTGTGTGTGTGTGTGTGTGTGTACGTGCTGTGATCAAACACTGCAGTTTGGCGAGCAGAGGAATGTTGTGTAGTGTGAACCTACCATGACAGGGTAAACCTAGCGGCCTACAGCTCCACAGGCCATGCTATAAAGTGGGAATAAAGTGGTCACTTTAGCTGTTATAGCTGTAGGTCATCCTATTGTGTTGTGTTGGGGGAACGTAGTTGACAATTGACTTAAGTTATTAACTAAAGCTTTCACAAACTGTAGAGTATGGCCCATCACAAGATCACTGTGCAACTTAGCAGCACATTCAAGTGTTCATCGTAAACATTTGAACTTCCTGTTTATGAGTTGTGTTTTCCTGATTAATACTCTTGGTTTCTCTTCAGAACGTACAGGCCTATTGCCTTTTAATAGACACATCAGCATGCTAACAGACAACAGATGTTACTTTGTCAGTTACAAACTGTTGGTGTTCGGTGCTAAAGATTACACAGGTTTACTTTTACGTAGCCAGTGTAAATTTTGCTTTCCTCCCTAAATGCAGGTGTTAATTAATAAATGTATGTTCACTGTAAGATATCTTATGATCGATGGCTCACTCTTCAGCTACGCCAGCCACGTATTTAGCTGGATGGAATGAGCTGCAGAAGATACACGTTTATTCTGCTCTAAACCTTTTGTATTCCACTCCAGGCATGCAGAAGTACACACACACTTTCCTTTTCCACACACATTTTCACAAAAATCAGGAATGTTATTTTGGTCACACGGCCCAGAATTCCCTCTGTGTTTGTTGTTGTTTGACCACGCAGGGGTTGGGTGGGGGTGGGGGGTGCTGTGGCCTACATTAGGCACATTTAGGTCAGGAAACGACTCGTTATCCAATCTGTCCTACCTCTGTTTTACGAGCGCTCGGCACCAGATGACATGAAGGCTAGCTAGTAGCTGCTAACTGTTCAGTAGCCAGTACGCTTGTCTTGGCTCATTAGCTCTAGCCTGTGTGCGTGCGTGCGTGCGTGCGTGCGTGCGTGCGTGCGTGCGTGCGTGCGTGCGTGCGTGCGTGCGTGTGTGTGTGTGTGAGGAATGACAAAGCACTACAGGATGTCTTCAGTGATTGACCGTTAGCTCCTCCCATCACCTTGTATGGTCGGGGGGCGGGGGCAGGGGGCACCCTAGGCCTGTGACGCTTTCACTGTGACTAATTGGCTTCTAAGTGAATGTGTGTGTGTGTGTGTGTGTGTGTGTGTGAGAGTGAGAGAGAGAGAGAGAGAGAGAGAGAGAGTGAGAGTGAGAGGATAGTTTTTTTGTGTGTCTCTTGGCGTGAAGGTGGAAAGTGTGGACTTACATGTTCATCTGAGTTTTGGAGCGGATATTTTCCGCCATTGACTGAATTATTTGAACAATGACAGAATAATCGGCAGGCCATTTTGATTAGAACCCCGTTGTTGTTGTTGTTGTTGTTGTTGTTGTTGTTGTTGTTGTTGTTGTTGTTGGCGGCGAGATTTAGATGAGTGCTTCCCATCGGTCCATTGACGTCCTTTCACTGCAGCTCTTCCTCAGTTGCGCCGCTTCCGCCGGTGCAGCTCACATAAATTAGAGCTTTTATCCAATCAGATTTCCCACCTGTGCTGTCGCCAGGTCTTCAGATTTTCCTGATTCCAGATTTCGAGTTTGCCATGTTGGGGCGTATTCTTTGACAAGCTCGAGCCTTCTAGCTTGCCTAGCCCCCCACCGCCACATAATTTTTCGTGTTGCATTTGTGGGTGTTTATCATTCGGCGTGATTGGAGGTCCAGTTACTGAAGTAAAACTAGCTAGCTAGGGCTGCGGGATGAATTTTGTTTTCATATAGCGATCGTCAGTCGGTGAGTCTGATTTCATAATTTGTAGGGTAGGTCTACTGCTACTGTTGAATAATGTGATTCAATTTGGGAAAGCACACACGCGGTCACCTTGGCCTACATCTTTTTTTTGGACTGCATAATATAATGATGGTATTACGCTCACATGAAACAATATGCGCACGTCCAACTTCATGTAGCCTATGTATTGTATTTTGGCCTTTGACTTTAGACGGAAATGTGTTGGTTGCTAGCGCTGCCTGGCCTGTTTTGGTGAGATCGCTACTGGTCGGATTTAGAGGCAAGGTTGGTCTGCGTGTTTTGGGGCCTACTAGGACTGTTGCCAGCGTTTTGATAAACCTACCGAATGTTTATGAGCCTGTCCGTCAAAATGAAGGACAACGAGAAAGTCTAACGCAACCGCTGGTTCGGAGGCTGAATCACTTGAGAATCAGCGTAGCTCCAAAATACACACATTATAGGCACGCACATAATTACATAACGCACATGATTATGATTATATAATTTGTATCGTCATCTTTCCTCTAGCAGTGGGGAAAATATGATGATTACATCTCTGGAAACGGAACGGATTGAACTGAATGTAGAACCTCATGGTCCTTTTCGACCTAACCGGTTGTTCAAGCACATTCAAATAAACATATTACCCTTTGTGGGCTGGTGATTGTTAAGATATTCTTCCCATATTACACAAAACATGAAAAAACACCAATACGGGACGTTAAACGTTAAGTGAACTGGTAGATCGTGATAGATTGTAGATTTAGATTCCATGTGTGGCGTTGCTAGCTAGCTAACAAACAGAATATGATGATGCGATACACAGCCCCCTGGTGTGCCCCACACTGAGCCCCCCGTTTCTGGACTGAGCTGACCTCTGAACCAGCCAGATGGACCAGAGAACCGTCCCGAGCTTAGCTTAGCTAGACGCTTTAGCCCATTGTGTTGCTAACTGGAGATTAGCCGAGGGAGACGTCCTGCAGAGAAAATACCTAGTTCCCTATGAGCAGCCTCCCACTCTGCTGTGTGTGTGCGTGTGTGCTGGTAGCCTTTTGTGTATGTCTGTGTGTGTGTGTGTGTGTGAGTCCCTGTGCACATCTTTTGAGGTAGAGCCCTTTCTCTCGCTCGCCCAGCTTGTGGGAAACTCCTGTCTCTCTTTCAGAGGTTGCACATTAGCATATCCTGCAGCTGTCCGTTCTCCCTGCTGCTCTCCCTTCCTGCGTGCCTCTGGGCCCCGGGGGGCTTTGGGGGGCCCAGGTCCCAGAGGCACAGACCTAAAGACACACTAAGTAAGATGGAAACTCAACAGACACACGTGTAGAAGAGATCCCCCCATCTCACCCCTCCCCCTTCCCCTGATTGGCTTATATGCTTCAGGGGTGGAGCTAATTTAATGTAGACCATAAATCCCGATAAAGGATATAATTCAATCATCAATACATTACTCATGTTTTAAACTGATTTAAAACACAGTGTGCAATACAACAAATACTGTTCTAATAAATTGGAATGGAAATGTTGAATTAAATAGTTTTCACTAAATTTGTCCACTGAGTTATCAGTATAATGTGATGTACATATTAGACTACCCAGGTGGTACACAGCAAGTTGGATTTTCAGCTCTGTTGATGTCATGTAGAGTATTTCAACGCATCGCAATCTGTAGTGAATCGCAATTTATCGTGATGCGTATCGTATCGTGACCCATGTATCGTGATACGCATCGTATCGTGATACGCATCGTATCGTGATACGTATCGTGATACGTATCGT
>JAOEHI010004321.1:0-10111 GCA_025447815.1 Percopsis transmontana | reverse complement strand
ATGTAATATATTTTTTTAAATATTTTTTATATTTATATTATTCTATTTCAAAAAAATGCAGTGGTCTCTTAATTTTTTCCATGGCTGTACATAAGTAATGTCAGCTACATTCAGATTTAGAAAAAATATCAAAAAGACCCACAGCGGGAGGAAAAACACACTGTGTCCTATGTGGACACCAAATTGAATCACCATAATGATCCCCACATATCATAATTAAGGTATTTATTTCATTGGGCAGGAATGATGTCTGATAAATTGAATTCATTTAATTGGGCAGGCGGGCAAAGGATGAGCAATGAGCTACAGACATTTCAGAGATTTGATTTCCAATTAAATGTCAGATGACCTCAGTGGTGTTGTGAAATATTCACACATTCATGCACAGCTCTCAGGCTAAACTATCATGAGCTAAATGTTCCCCTACTGGTTGAAACCAACATTACAAAACGTTGTTTTGGTTCAGAACGCGCACGGCTTCCTCTCTCAACCCCTTCCTCTACATACCCTGCCGTACTGCTCGCACTTCTCTCTACCCCTCCCCCTACACACCAGTAGTGTTTCAACACAAACAGTGAGTTGGGGTGTAAATATTGAGGTTCTGTGTATAATTCACAATTTAGGAACGTATCACGAGAGGAGTACAACTACTGTATATAGCATATTGTAAGAATTTGTAATGAATTTAAAATTATGATTTTGCTATAAAAGAAACTCAGCCCTCCTTTTCATAGTTGATGCAGGCTTGCGTGCGCGTGTGCATGTGCATGTGCATGTGCACATGTGCGGTTTCCTGTGTGGCACACTCTCCAGGTTGTGCTTTAGGAGAAAATTTACGATAGAGGATGTTGGTCTTCCTCCAGCTCCAGGCCAGGAAAAGTTGTGAAATATGTGTTAGCAATAAAAAAGACCAGCATTCTATGTATAAAAAACAGCCCAAACAGTAACTTATACACGTGCAGTCACACACACACACACAGACCTACAGTGCATGTATGCTTATTGATTCAATTGTGCTCTTAAGGAGTCGAAACAACACAAAAATTTTTTCATTAGTTTAATAGTGTGCGATGTTAATGAAAGAATAAGATATACTCGCTGAAGAGAGAAGGTGGGAAGTGAGAGTGAGAGAGAGAGAGAAAAAAGGAAAGTCGGATTGGGCGAGAGAGATTGAAAGTTTGCGTCTGTAATTCTTGGCTATGTGTGCACAGCCTGTTACATTCCTTCCATGAAAGAATGTATAGAGTATAAAAGCCATTAACTTTGAGACAACAGACTAGCCCATTTACCACGCTGTAATTTACTGCCTTGTTAATTATCTGGCTGCATTAAAATACACCATTTTGACCAAAATTGGGACTAGTGTGGTTGAGTGTGGTTGCAGCTATGTCTGAAAGAATTATGGTCCAAAACAACAATTAAGGAACGGCATGTTTTCATTGGTCAGAAAAGCATTCCTTTAAGGTTTTAATTTTTGTCGTCTTTTGTCAAAGTTGCTAAGTTACAGTACACAAACAAGCTACGACAGAATAATAATTGTGTGCTGTACAAGTTGTGAGTGTTTGAATACAACATTTTTATATTACCCTTGTGAGAAAGTGCAAAAATTGCACAAGCAATTATCTTGCCCTTCCACAAAAGCAGAGGTGGTCTACTTCTTTCACAGTAGAGACATTGTTGCTTCGAGTAATAAGTCAAATGAACAATCTGTTTAGCCATTTTCAGATACAGTTGACTAGGGGTATGGTTGCAATTCAGTATAGCCTACTACCCTGGGGGAAAACCACTACACACACACAAAAATTTTTTTTTCGCTTTGTCACTCACTTCCCGTCTTCAAGTTCAAGCTGATACATTAACCACAGTCATCGATCACATCCCTGCACTCGGTCACATTTGTGCGACCGAGTGACATGCTGAGCTTCAGAAAAGCTGCTGCGATCCTTTAATGGTGGAGTTGGAAGCACCGCTAAACCCCTATTCCCCAGTCTCTCTGCAGTGCCCCACACCATGCCACACAGTAAAATTATGGTCTAATTATGATGGGGGGGAGAGGAGGTGGTGATGGCGGTTAGGTTTCAGGGTCTAACTGCTGCTGTTAGCTTGATGCTATCTGCTCGGGCTCAGGGGACACAGGGAGCTAGCAACTAGCCAACGTGGCCCCTCTCCCCTCGCCCCTTTTGTTTTTGTGCAGACAGTTTGGTGCCGAGCTACCTCCGGAACCAGTAATGGACCTAGCAGTGGCTAATGAGCTCCCCAACTCACGAACAAGAGCCTTTGGTGTAGGCAAATTACCCCAGCCTCTTCCGCTGGGCCCACCAAGGTACGTATATACCTGTACATTGCACTAGCCATCAGGGGCCATCTCATACACCGTAGGCTACAACAGGGATAATCAAAAATGTACTGTACATGTACTATATACAGTATGAGGCAGAGATTAGTAACTGAAAATGATACTGTCTAGTCTAACATTCCTTGGTTTTGGTTTGGTTTTGGTTTGGTTTTGGTTCTGTTACTGGGTCAGTGTTGCTTCCAGAAACTCATAATGGGAGGTGCGGGCGGGTCCACGTCAATGACACCACAACAGACTTCTCTCCTCATCTCTTTTTTAAGTTGTTGTTTTCCACAAACCCAAACATATCGGTTCATTTCGAAGTCGGCGGTGACAAATTACAAACTGCTCTGCGCTCGGTGTTCAGCCGGGCCACGTGCTTGGAGCTGAGCGATGATGAGAGCCGGGCTGTTGTCAGGAGAAGACATCTCACACAACCAACAATACATTTCACCATTCACCATATGGTGGCACTTAAAAGACTCCTTTGTCAGCACTGCATTGTTTCATTTCACATGTGCCTCCCTTCGGAAAGAAATCTATTTATGTTTACTCCCCTAATGAAATTTGTATTTGTCTAATGGATAAATATTTACAACTCCAAGGAAAAGTCATATATCATTCTTATGATGGCTCCTCACAATGAGGCAACTCAGCAAAATCATCCGAGAGTCTGTTTAAACAGACCAGCTGGTGAACAAGAGTTCATCTAAACCCATTCTGGTTTAGTTTCCACATCCGTTAGCTTCCTAAGAATTTCCTGTGAAGCAGGGTTGTGGACCATTCAGAGCTGAATATAATAATACATTCCAATACAATTTATTAATTTGAGGTTGCAAACAGTTGAAATACGAATAAAATATGAATTAAAAGGAAGTACAATTAATATTCAGTGACTTTTATAGCGACTAGTGCTTTAAATCTGTGACTGGTCAGGGTAGTTAGGGGTATGGCTGTAGGGCATTATGAGTGTAAAAAATCCTATCTGTTGTTAGGTTATATCTGACTTTATGTTGCGTTTAGTAGATATCGAACCCAAAAGCAGACTTCAGAGCAGGCAGTTTAAAGTTTGGAACAGGATGCTTATTGAAAAGGGTGGCGTGAGCTGGGATGTCACAGGGGAAAGCAGAGAGAGGCAGGCTGTGGGTGAAGTTGATCGGGCTGGATGGATGGTTGGTGCGGCTTGCTTGGGCGGTGAATCGGAGAGGCAGGGTCACAACGAGCGGGCAGGCAAGGGGAGCGCGGTCCTAGAAGTACAAAATGACCTAGGGGAAACATGCAAAAGGTAGTTCACAAAATAAGCAAGAGATTTTGCAAGGATCGCCCGACAGGTAACTACAATCTGGCAGTGAGTGACTGAAGCGGGTAACCACGGCAACCAGGAGCCAGGAGAGAGTGTATCAAAAAAATTGGATTTTATTGAAAAGTAAATGAAAGCGTTAACTATATTCTCTTTGTTTTGTCGAGTCGTTTGTATTCGTTCTCAAGTGATAGCGGTATCCTGTGACTCCTACCGGCCTACACTCTGAACTACTTGAGAACAATACTGTAATAGACAACTGACAATGCTCGTTAACCCAAACATCACGGAAATCTCATTCACCTGGCACTGAAGGCAGATGCGCTCTGCTTCTAATTAAAATAGGAGTCCAGTAGAGCCGGACAACAATATACTTCCCAAGGTTAAGGTTAGTTCAAGTTACCAGCGTCGGCTTGCAGAATGACTATCCAGTCAGCTAACAGAGGCTTGATTCAGTGCAGAGGTTTAAGGTGATCAATGGTCCATTGCATCAGATAAGTGCCTGACTGTGTGTTGGGCTGGAGCCTCTCTCAGGACCCCAGTGGACAGTGAAGCCCTAGAGTCACCTAACAGTACAGGCACACTGAAGACAATGAGAGCTTTTCAGATAGGCAGCGAGGTAAATGGGCAGGCTTGTCAGGGGTGCAAAGGGTTGCAGAGCCAATAAAGATTCAATAATTACCATGACAACCAACTGATAACATTTCTAAGTAACTAATTGCTGTGTGTGTGTGTGTGTATGTGTGTGTGTGTGTGTGTGTGTGTGTGTGTGTGTTTTTCCATGCATGCATTTTGCCAATGCTTGTTTCTTTTATTTGTTTACGTTTGGCAGCGTGTGTTTATGGTGTGTATATATGACTATGAATGTCTGTGTGTACAGTATATGTTGCAGTCGATGTAGAAAAGTGTGTTGTGGTCACTTTCTCTGGATCAAAGAAGACTCTATTGAGACTCTATTAAGCTTTATTGAGGACAACGGCTAGGGAGCAGATCCATATACAGTATATTGCCAGAATGGTGTCTCGGAATCAGTGCCCAAAGCGTGAGCATTCATAGCATTCACAGACAAGTGGAGCTATGGTGAACTAGCCCAGACTAGCGTGCGCGCTCACACGAGCCTGACCTTGAACAAGACCAACATTTTTGTGGGTCTCCAGTGTATACATTATACATCTCATGGGGAATCTATCCATGTCTTTTCTACATTTGGCCTGTGTGCATAAGCATATTCATATTCACGCGGGTGCCTGCAACGGCATTGTGTGTGGATGTGTGGAAGTGATGTGTGGGTTAGCATAGCAAAACAAAGACTGTACACACTTGTTGACAGATGATGTGTTAACAGACGAAAGAACAAATATTGGTGTGAACTGTACGGTAAATGGGCTGTGGCAATGAAATGAATCCTACCCCTCTAGACTAGTGGTTCTCCACCAATTGTTTGGCCCACGGCCCCTCAAAGATGTGGTTCATAGGGCGGGACCTAATAACATAACATCATAGCATAAAAAAAGCAATGAACCATGAAATAAACACACATTTGATTGACGATTGACGGAAATGTCCAAATCTTGAAATCTCAAGGCCCCCCTAAAGGGTCCTGATCCACTCTTCTAAACAGTAACAGTACTTGATTCATTGATTTAGATATATTTATTCATATATATTTCACTTTTCACAATTCCAGTCTTAATTTTTCCTGCCCCATTACCTCATGTGAGATCACACATACTCTTTTGTTTTTGCTCGGCCAGCGACACACACACCTGCTGGCCAGCCAGTGCCATTTGTACGCTGACCAATAACATTTGTCATGTTTTCTCCTCTCCCTTTTTTGTGTATAATCAAGGATGAATTCAGCATTACAAGCCAGCCTTAGCTGCTGATGTGCTTGGCTCACGGCGGAGCTCCGTCAGCGGAGGTGTTGGTGTTCATTCACCACCCCGAGTCTTGCTTTGCATTACTATACTACAATTGGCTCTCAAACGTCTTGACCTGTGACCCCAACACATGTAGTGACACAAGCAAACACTGGCCAAGTTAAAGGTATACTCCTCAATTCATATCTGGTTTTCCCCTTGTGGTTGAAACTACTACACAAATGTTTGTTTGTTTGATTTGAAACTCAGAGGGCGCTATTTTACACCCGGCGCAAAGTGGCGCAAAGTGGCCCAGACCAACGCAGTTGTCATTTTCCCGTCCAGCTGGAATCCTGCTGTTGCCGTAAATAGTCTGCTGGCGCGCTTTCACTTCGTGAACAAGCAGCTCAACTTCCTCTGCAGAGAAGCGTTCTTTCCTACTACTTGGCAAATGCACTGTTACAATAGCAATCCGCCAAGGTGCGCTCATCTTATGACCCTCAAACTCATCTTATGACCCTCGAGGCTCCCGGCCCCCATGTTGAGAACCCCTGCTTTATACTAGCTTTATACTTCACTGTCAGACCATGCCCTCCTCCCCAATAAGAACATTCAAAACCATTACGCATGCATTGTTGTGGTAAACCAGGTTCTCCAACTTGTTCTCACGTGAGAATAGAATCACAGGAACCGGCATGTTGGTCACCGGAGGGTCAGTGAAAGATGAGAGGGTCAAACCACCAGTGAACATAGAAACATGATATTTAATCTTGATAAAGGGCCGACGGCTGGATTGAGTTAACCTAAACCAACACTGGTCTGATTGGATGGAAACCTAAATTCTCTGCCTTTCAACCCTCATGCAGATTTCTTCATATTCTTCCTTCACTGCCTCAGTGGGTGCCCTTTCACTCTCAGGACTGTTTTTGTTTTATTCTCTCATAACTTAGCCCCTCCAAGCCTGCTTAAGCCCTGACCAGAGCACCGCTGGTTCCAGTTAGCCCAGAGTGGAAGTCTCTTATTTGATAACCAGCGATTTCACCCGGGGAGTTTTGGTGTATGAATAGGGGTCCATTGACATGCAGGCTAATGCTGGCAATAAAACTTTTATTGATCCCACAAAACACAAATACACCCTTCTCACATGTTGGTGATTTACGTCAGGACGCTCCAGGCTGCGTGCGCTAATTGATAACAGCGTCATGTATGAGCGTGGCTTCTCACCAGGACTTCTGCATGAGGTTTAACAACTGTCAACTGCCAACTGATATCATCTAATCATCTCCTCCTTTGTCCTTTGTTATTTTGCTCTGTGTTGTTTCATTTGAAAGTGTTTAGTTAATTTAGTTAAGATAACTAATTAAAACCCCTCTGTCCTGGAGGGTGGGGGGGGGGCACTATTTTCCAGTGCTCCCTGTGGGACCTACAGTACTGTAACATAAAAACCTGGGTGTGCAGCTATACTATTCTACTAAAGCACAGTTGTGTAAAATATCGCTCCTAAAACACAGTTGTGTAGGGGGGGTAGTAGCTTACCCCCCCCCCCCCCACCACCACCACCACCACCACCACCACACACACACACACACCAGCAATCATCAGCTGACAGTATTCTCTACTCCCCCCCCCCCCTATAACACAAACGAGAACTGCACCTTTCACTCTGTGCTGCTAAACGGTTAACCTCTCCTGGATGACATTGCCCTGTACTCCACTAGTGCATGGAAGTGATGAAAGCCGGTTTCCTGTTGTGCTGTTGTGTAAACACAGGTGATCACAGAGACAGGCGGGCAGGCACTGACACTGACATCATGTTGAGAAAGTAGTTCATTTGAAAACCCCAGCTCATGGAGGCTTGTGCAATCCCACTTCTAATGAAAGATACGTGTGTGTCCCTCCTGTTGAGCCTCTGCATAGCTCAAAGATACACGGCTGATGGTAATAACACATGAAAGGAGGAGGCAGAGAGTTGGAGAGTTGGGGGAGAGAAAAACATTTGTACTAGCCTGTGCAGTAGATCACACTCACCGGGGGTGTCGGGAGGGAGGGCGGGGCTGTTTTATGGACTCCTTGGCAGCTTGCTGTGAGGGAAGGCCAAGGAGCTTCAGGCCAGGAGCTTCAAGACCGAGTTACCTGAAGCATCAAGGATATGAGTTATGATCATGATTTACTTCACCCTCTAAGAACTTACAAGCAGGAGAATTTTATCCTGAACAATTATTGTCCATCACAATATTGTTAAGTGTTGATAGGGGTGCAGCTTTTTGACCCGACTTGAAAAACATACACTGTATATATATAAATATTTGCATAGAAATATTGCTATAAATATATTAGATAATATATTATATTACCATATTAATATTAATAAATGTGAATATATTAGTAATATCAGAGAGTTCAGAGAGTACAGTGCTAAGGTACATGGTCAACATTTATGGTAATTTTATAGCAATTTATTCCATTACCTGACAGGATATAGCTAAATCATAACAAAACAATAATGTAACATGTTACAAATCCTTTGAAGTCAATATTGGCAAACTAATCATAACTAATAATACATAGATTTGTATAAAAAGTAACAAAGGTCCCGTGTGGCCTTGTCTTCCACTGTTTTGGGATACTTTTACCACCTGCCAGCTTAAAGAAAATGGGTTTTGAAACAGCAGGATTTATTTGATACTATAAAAATGCTTCTGTGGCCGCTGGGTAAATAGAAGGATTAAGCAAGGAATTGTGTTCAGCCCCACACCTGCGACGTGCTGTGTGTACACAGAAACCCTGGTTGCACAACCCCCCGGAACACCCCTCAATACCACCCAACACACACACACACACACACACACACACACACACACACACACACACACACACACACAGAGGGCACAGGTAAAGCCCGATATACAGCACATACTGTACTCTGAACACACACCCCACACAGTGTAGCAAACAGTTGTGTTCCAGCTTGTTGAAGGATACACAGTGAAGATTAACAATGAATAGTTCCTGCACACATCCCCCTGGGGAATAATACCAACCCTGCCAAGCTCGGGCACTGCTAAAAAAAGACTACTAACTTGAGTGAAGCTCGTCCAAGTGTTTTATTTATGTTCTTTAATTCTGCCCTGTAGCGTATATCTTTTGTGAGAGGGGAGGCCCGGCTCTCTGTTGGGAAGCTGTCAGTCAGCGGTGGAGCAGAGGGAGACAGCGACGCCAGCCAGCGGTTGGGTAGGATGAAGTCATCCTGCAAGACTACACATGCCCCCTTCGCAGCCAGGTCACACCTCCACCAACGCCTGTAGTGTACTCTCACTTTCCCACTGGTTAAAAGAGACCACCAGAATATATACATGGAAAATATAGCATGCATTTCACCTTTGTCCATTGTCAATGTTGTTTAACATGTACTGTCGTTTAATGAAACGCGTGATGTTGTTTGTATTGTTTTAGCCTGCTGCTGTAAGACAGGTTTGCCTGAAAAAGCGATGGTTCATCAGGTTGCCACACACACACACACACACACATATGCGAACATTGACCAAGAAAATAATAAGAAATGGTATAGCCAAGAAAAATCATGAAAACTGTACAGACACTACACAGACATTTAAAGTAGACAAAGACACATATTCAGTTTTGAAACGATCTTGCAACACCCTTAAAATACATGTGTGTGTGTGTGTGTGTGGGGGGGGGGCCACTGGTTCAATGAGCCTAGTGGTCAGGGTGGCAGCCAAGGTTGAGGTTCCATCCCCCAACATGCACGGCCTACCTCGAGGAAGATGCCTAACCCCTACCTGCTCCGTAATACTTCATCAAAGCGTCTGCTAAATGTCATCATTGACCAAGGGCTGAGAGACAGACCCAGATTTTAAGATGCAGGTGAAAATGAACACTCATCATCACAGGCTTTACAGACAAACGAAACCTTTGACACGTGCAGGCTTCACTTTTCAGATGCCAGAACATAGCAGCTAGGCAGCTGCTAACTGTACGGGAATCAAGCAGATGCTGCCGTTTTCCTGACGCAACTGTACGTTAGAGGAGAAATGTGACATGCCACAGAATGCCTCGCCGCACTCTATCAAATAATACACTGTGTCATGACGACCTGGGCGGCATGTGCTTATTACCACTTCAAAGTCAGGGGCTTTCCTTGCTTGGCCGGGCTGTGCTGTCTTGTCGCGGAGAATCAGACGCGCTGGAAAAGAAGAAACTGACAGTTGGCAACGGGATAATATTCCCTATAATGACTGTCAGAGGACCCACGGCACAAGACACAAGACACCCTGTGAAAGCACCTACAGCAAATGAAAAGACCATTCTTGAAAAAACTACAAATGCAACCTGCTGCCTGTTAGTCGATGTCGATGTAGAGGCAGAGACAGAGGGAGAGACAGAGGGAGAGAGAGAGGGAGAGACAGAGGGAGAGACAGAGGGAGAGACAGAGGGAAAGACAGAGGGAGAGAGAGAGGGAGAGACAGAAGGAGAGACAGGGAGAGACAGAGGGAGAGACAGAGGGAGAGAAAGAGGGATAGCGAAGCGAGGCGAGGGGGGGGGGGGGGGGGGGTAAACGTTTCCCCCGCCGGCGGGGGGGGCCCAATGGGCGGAGGA
>JAOEHI010004320.1:0-10111 GCA_025447815.1 Percopsis transmontana | reverse complement strand
CCCTAGCCCCGTGAACCACACCTCCCCACGCTCCCTTCCACACACAGACAGGCTAAACCACGCCCCCACTCCCACACCACAACTTGTGGAAACCCATGAATACGGAACACTTCCCTAAGCATTGTCTCAGCAGTTTGCATGGCCGTGGGTAGCTTTGGCAAGGGAACGAACTATGCTGCTTTAGAAAACCAGTCCACCACCCCCCAGAATAGCTGTATTACCTTGTGAAGCAGACAGACCTGAGACGAGGTCCATGGATATGTGGGACCACAGTCTTGATGGTACGGGAAGTGGGCCGGCAGGGCATTGACGAGGTGACTTGTGTCGAGCACACGTATTACACACGCTAGAACAAACGACCAGACATGCTGAGTCACCGTTGAATCTCCTCCTCAAGTACTCCAGGGTCTAAGAGACACCCGGGTGACCAGAGAACTTGGAGAAGTGAGACGACTGCTGCAGAACCTGTGGGCAGACAGAAGATGGTACAACAATGGTACAACAAACCATTATTCAGGCCCCTGTAGTCCATGCAGAGACGCAGGCCCCCATCCTTCTTCCCCACAAAGAAGAAGCCAGCCCCTGCTGGAGATGTGGACAGTCGGATGAAGCCCCTCTCCAAGGCCTCCAGGATATAGGCTTCCATAGCTCTGGTTACAGGTCCCCCCTTAGAGGCACGGTGCCTGAGAGAAGCTCAATTGCACAACCGCTAGACCGATGACGCGGCAGAGTTTAGGACACCTTGTCGAACACCTCAGCCAGGTCATGATACTGTGGTGGCAGCCTAGAGAGCTCAGAAATAGGTGAGGTGGGGGCAGGGGATGGTGACGAGGTATAGGCAGCTCCCTAAGAGAGGAGAGCAGCCCCTAGACCAGGAGGCGGGCTAGCCAGGGATAACCAAGGATGACGGGGTTCAGGAGAGAGCCAAGGACATGTTCACTGGGATTTAGTTGTATCCTCCTACCCCGTCCTATAGGAGACACATCCATGGACTGAACTGAGAGGTGGGGTACACATCTAGAGAAGGGAATACCTAATGCCCGTTTTGCTGGGTTCAGGTCAAGAAAATTACCTGCAGCTCCTGAAGTCGATGAAGGCGTCTATGTCATGACTCCCCCTCTGGCCATCTAAGGGTGACTGGTAGATGCAGCCTTGATTGCTCGTTCGATGGGAAGAGAGCTCCAGTCTTCAGGGTCCTCTCGCCTCTGGATGACTGCTGGCTTTTCCCCAACAATTCGGGGCAATGGGAATGTCCTTCTTGTACTCAATTAAAAAGACCTCCCTTGCTGCAATCTTCGGTTGCGCTCTGCAGGTGAGTCAGACATGACCGAGCTGCATTGGTTCTTTTTCAGGGGCGAAGAGGTGATCTTCGAGGGGAGGGATTGGAGTTATAGCAGACCGCTGAGTCCACTTGCACACCCTCTCCCTAAGCCTGTTTTCCAATTGTCTGGCAAGCTTTGACCCTGTCTCTACACACCAATTCATCTTTCAAGTCAACCCATGGTGGAATGCGGCAATAAAAGTTTCAGTGTTCCGTTTACTCTCCACCGACAGGGTTCGAAACTCTACGGCATACTCGGCGGTAGACCGATCTCCGAGCTGGAAGTCAAATAGACGGCCTACTGCCGAGCGCCCCACTATGGGGTGGAGCTCTGCGCTAAAAAATGCATAAACCACTGTAGTGGGTGTGGTCCATTTAAGTGCCTTGCCAGAGGCACCATGAAATACGCAGACGGATTTCAAAATTTGTCCCGCCCTATCAACACACCTGAACACACAACTGAAAAAAAAACAGAAACAAGGGACCTTTAAGGCCAGCATGTGTTGTACGTAGTGTGTAATGTAGGCCTCTAAGACGGCATTCCCACCCAACGCAGAGCATCAGAGAGACAAGCTAAAGGGCTCCACAGCAAAGAGCAGTGACTCCACAGCATGCTGCACCCTGACCTGACACAGGGATAAACATGGCTGGGTGCGATTAAGGAAGTACGCGGCCCTCAGCCACTCCGTGGACTGTGGACGATCATGTGACAGCAGCTCTTTTTAATTGAGTGAGCAGACGCACGCTTAAAAGCATGTGGCTCGGAGCCAATATCAATTTAATTCACAACATTTTTATCACATCTTTTCAGGCCCCGCATACGTTGCATGCCTGTGTTTCATCATACTTTACTTTTCACAATGCAAAGTTCACAGTGCTAGCTCACATTCAGCCCAAAACAAATGTTGCATCCATGTGATTTATGGGTTATGAGAAAAAGAAAATCATTAGGGTAAGGGAATGGATCTCAACAGAATCGTAGAGGGTTAATTAATGTGATTTTTTTGAAGGGCTTATTTCCTACATAAAAACTTCAATATTTTGCATGAAAAATGAATAAAGTGCATTGCCGCCATGATGGTAGTTATGATGTGTATGATGTGTATTTCATATTGAGGACTATGGGAATGAGCTTTTGGTCAATTAATGAGGCTGGAGGCAGACATATTCAAACGTCCTTCCATCTATTCCATCCATTTATATTTAATCATGTTGGATTGATTCAAAGGGCAGTGTGCATTGATTGGCCAGAGGGGGCAGAGTGGAGTTTCCACTCTGCCCCCTCCAATGGTAACCCTTTACCCGTAAAGGAATGGAATGCAAACGATATAAAATCAGAAGTAAGCAACAAACAAAAAAATAATAATGTAGTTGAATGCTGGAAGATAATGATCTTTGCAATGAAAACAATGAAAATTTTACTGAGAAAAAAAATATAACATAACATCCTGGTCAGTACGCCCACCATTTATGGAAATGAACAGACGGTTTTTGGTCCGGGTTAGGACCTAAGTGCCGACACGGGCAGGTGTGGTGGTCAAGGGGTTTAATGTGGCTTCAACACAAAAACAATACGAGAGTCAACACAAAAACAAGGGTATACGGCAAAACCAAAGGAAACCAGGCAACGGCAAGAAAAATAGACAGCTGTATGAAACTAACAAAACAAAGAAGCTAGGCCTGGCATGGAAGCTAATCAAAATACGTGGAGCACGGGTGGCTAGGAAGGACACAAAGAGCTTACTAAACAGCTAACCCAAAGACAAGAAGACACAAAGACATTCAACGACAGCGACAATGACCACAAACCAGCACAGAGACCGGGGAGAACACAGACTAAATACACTGGGGATGATTGGGAAACGGGAAACAGGTGAGGGTGGTGATTGGGGAAACGAGGGGAAAGACCATAAAAGGAAGCAGGGCGGAGCAAGGGAGGGGCCGGGAAGAACACAGGGGAACAAGGTAGACACGCTAGGGCAACATGGGATGGACCATGGGAAACACAAGTACAAGAGACAAAACAAGAAATATAAACAGGGACCAGGCAGGGTCGTGACACTTTTTCCTCGCAAATGATAAAAATTTCAAGTAAGCAAATGAGCTTTTTCTTCCTTATCCCTATAACTACCCTCATATATTTACATTGGCTAGTTACTCATAGACTGGCCAATGAAGCATCTAGCTCTCACCAGCCATGCCCTGCCCCAAACCCCTAGAAAACCCCAATGTTTTTTTCTGTCCTGTGATATTGTCAAAGAAATGTTGGCATAAGGGCATGGATCATTATGTTTAATTTAATGAAATACATGTTTATAACAAACAAACAAACATGATCTAGAGCATAATCGCAATTTAAGCCAGATCTCTTTAGACGTTGTCTACTGCTGAGAGAATATAAGCATGATCCTTGAAAACGACTTTCTATTATCCCCAGAACTTGTTATTTAGGAAGAGGGAAAAAAAAGGTAGAAATCGTGAATCAAAGAGCCATATTCTACTGAATCATGGAGGACAGCAGCTATATACCAGCCGGGCCTAAAGAGCACTAATTCTCTAGAATGAAATACACTACGGAGGTTGGCCATTCACCGGACTTCTATCAGAGCTATATTTCATGGGCTGGTCGCAGCATCTGCCCATTAAAGTGTGTGTGTGATGTATTCTAAGGGTTGGTTTATGTCCTGCTTCAGTCTCAGCAAGGTGTACGCGCATAATGCTTGATGGAAGAGGCCAGGCCAGAAAATGTGGGGGTTGGGGACCAGTGCAAAGGCTTTTGGGGCTGGATCATCTCCAAACTACTGTTCGTGGAAAACAAGAAAGAAAGTCGGTGCTATCCTATAAAGAGTGAGATATTTGACTTCAGAACAAACAGTCCATTGAAAACTATCTTATTAGGCTATGTTTTGGTTCTGTCACTTGCTTCCAACAGTCATTTGGGGATCCACACCAACTGCCATTTATTCATCACCTTGCTGAAGAGAAGAGCTGCAGTTCATAACAACTTAGAATGCGTGATTTAAACCCTACACATATGGTAGCCTACATACAGTAGGCCTATGCTGCCACTAAGGCAGGATGTCTCTTAAAAGCAAAGCTGGGCACCAAACCGTCAATCCCTGAAATCGTTAATTAACGAAGTTAACATTTCCTTTAATGATTGAACTTTTAAAATCAAATCAAGTGTGTTAGCTAAAAAAACGGCGCAAAACTAAATCCAATGAAAAATATATTTTCATGAATTTATTTTTACAAAGTAAACTAAATTCCCATTAACGTCATTGCATTCCTACTCTCCTCTACCCTCCTGCGCTGCCTCCACTAGTGCAGCTCATATTAGAGCTTTTATCCAATCACATTTTCCCGCTGTGCTGTCTCCATGTGAAACATCTTCCCGGGGCGGGGCCTTTAGAATTTCAAGTGAATCGGTGGTGGGCCAACAGGAGATTTTGTGTATTTAGACGCCTACCTCTGCTTTTTGAGCAAACGAGGACAACGTTGTTGATTGTCATTATTCTTTAACCAATCACATTTCGAGTTTATATGATGGGGTGTATTTTTTTTGACAAGCCTGAGCCTTCTAGATTGCCTAGCCGCCCATTTTTCGTGCGGCATTTTTCATGTGGCGCGGTTGGAGTAAAACCGAATAAAACTAGCTAGCAAGGAGCGCAGGATAAATATTGTTTTCAAATAGTCATTCGGTGAGTGATTTCATAATGTGTACGGTACTATTGATTCATGTGATTCAATTTGTGAAAGCACACGCAGTCACCTTAGGCTTTGTATATATTTTCACTGCGTAATAGCAGGCCTATATAATGATGGCATTAGGCACAACGCTCATATAAAAAGATATGCGCACGTTCAACTTCATGTAGCCTAGTATTGTATTTTGGCCTTTGACTTTAGACTGAAATGTGTTGGTTTCAGTTGTGCTGGTCTGTTTGTTGTGAGTGTTGGCTTCTTGGATTTAGATGCAATTGTGGTCTGCGTGTTTGTGGAAACCTAGGACTGTTGCAAGCGTTTTGAAAAACCTATTACAGTGTAATCTATTCTATATCCCATGAGCTGAATACAGGGCCTGGTGTTTAAACACAGAATGGCATTTTAACTCTTGCGGAGCTGGTAGGCTATGCAGTAGGCCTACACACCCCCATAGCACCAGCCCCATAGCACCAGCAAAAGCCCCTGGTTTGCTGGAAAAGGGTTATTGAAATTAATGTTAATGCTTATCGTTAACTTCTGCTACACTATTAACAATTTAACGGATTAAAAGTTATCAGTTTTTTCTTTGGTGAACGTTTTTCAGATTAACGTGTAACGAAGTGTAACTTTTTGATTAACTGTGCCCACCACTGCTTAAAAGGATGAAGTGCGCCGTGTCAGATTGGAGGTTTCTCACCGCCTGTACACTGACCTATTTTTGTCATTAGTTACTTAAGGTGTGTGATGGTGGTCACGTGAAGCCCAGCCAGGGGGTTGGGGGAGTTTTGCTTCCGTAATTGACCAGATGGTTTCAACAACGTTGCCATCATACTGTATCTAAAAAATATCTAAACAAACTGGGGGTTTGTCGGACCGAACATTATAGAATTTATAGATTTATCATTGAATCCGTATAGGTCATAAAAACAATACAGTATTTCTTTCGGCTGGCGATACATTTCCAGGAAAACAAGGTGACTGTCAACTGTTTCAAAACATTTATCCGGTGGAGTATACTTACACTGCGATAAGGCACCGACTGGCATCGGAAGTAAATCACTCCTGAAGAGCATTAACGGCACACGGCGTTCGGCGTTTGATTATCTCAGTGACAAATGTTCTGTCACTTCCTGCTATGAGAGAGGGGCCCCCGCCGGGACCCCCGGTAATGGACCTGAGCAGGTGCTGCGAGCCCACTGACATCAGGGGGGAGTGCACTGACAAGAATTCCTGATGAATTTCAATTACTGGTCTATTAAAGTTAATGAGGTAAATGAACAGCCAGAATACATTTGCTAGACGGTTTGAGACAAGGCCCTCCTCCACTGCATTAGCCGTGTCTGCATGCAACAGTGGCAGGGTCCCACTGACAGCCTGATCAGGTTTCATAGACGTACATAAATGGAAAAAGGGACAACATGAGATACCTTTAACACATCTTCCAAATAGCCTACTCTTCGACGGTCTATTTACACAACACAAGTTGACCGTTAAGTTTACCGTTCAGCGTTATTGTTCCTACTTAAATAAGGTGATGAATTTTAGATCCAGTGCGCCATCTCCCGGGAAGAGGCATTTGTGCACACGAGGCGGCGTTTCCTTCATGTTCAGGCTTGTTGCACCATCAGCTGGCCGTTTGTGGAACTGCATGATGACAAAAGGGCTCTGTGGCTTACCTTCTATTAATTTAAGAGTGCTCGTGTAACATCGCATTAAAGATATGATATGTGCGATTTGGTTTCTGATGTAGTTGAACAAGATTATGGAGGTATGAATAGTGATGTACGTTTTATTGTGTTAACTTCAGTTCATGCACATTGGCAATTTGCGAACACGCCTATAAGCTAGTAGTATAATAAAACATGACATAAAACAACTGTCAAATAGACAAATGAGAATTTGCCTTAATATGTATACCCTTTTACACACCAGTGTAAACATTCAAGTTTATAAAGGTAGCGGATAATATTTTTCATAGATAAGTGACTTAACTCCCAATTTCCCCTTATTTAATCTGTCTCTTGCTATTAGCACTATTTTCCTATCCAGTCTTTATCCTATGTCCTTCTTTGATTATTCAGGTCAGATTCAGTAGCAATCAACATCACTGTTCAGGCATAGACGAGCAGGCCGCTCAGACTACAGTCAAACAGCACCCTTCCGTCTCTCTCCGTGCTGCACTTGGTCTTCAGAAGCTCCAGGATGCCGGCTCTCACTTCTGGGCTCAGGGACTGGTGGAAGTGGTCCTGCTCGGTCATGAAGTCCAGCAGGAGCTCCCCGGCGCCGCTGCCTGGGGTGAAGACCTCGGTGATATCCAGCGTGTTGGGCAGCCGGTGCTCCTCGTACCGGAGGCCCAGCTGGTTCAGGTGGACCTTGATGTCCCCGGCCGACAGGTAGTCGGAGATGGTCTTGGTGCACAGCACGCTCCTGTAGGTCTTCCACAGGATGTCCCAGCCACTGTCCGCTGGAGGTAAAGGTCATGAAGAAATTAATGGATGCATGAGAAGACACACACACACACTTTCATCCAAAGTGACTTACAGCGAGTACAATAAGTATTAAAGGAGCAGGTAAGGGTTAGACATCTTGCTCAAGGATGCTTACAGGGGCGGAGGATCGTGTCGTGTTTTGTTCTACAAACCTGCCTCGTGAACAATCAGGAGCTTACTGTTCTTTTTCAGAAGGCTGTGGAAGAACTTGATGGTTGCAGCATAGTCGTCCACATAATAAAGCATCTGTCAGAGGAGAGACAGGTACTAATGTACTAAAAAGCTCTTGGGCAGCAACCGCTTGTTCAGAATGTGCCATGTAAATGAAGTGCCTTGCCTAATCTTCTCTTCATGTGTGCAAGTGTGTTTGCAAAGATGAACCCATGAGTCTTAAGCACATACCATTTTGAATGAGAAATTATTCATTTTAAATTTCTATTTCTCCATGTTTCAGTACAGTAAACATTAAAATCATGTATATAATCTACTATTTTGATTGAACTTTCAGCGTGCATTTACAGCAATCATGTCCCGCAAACTGCCTGCAAAAGAACATCCATATCTGCACATCATACAGTACTATGATAAACATAATTTAAATTGCTAATCAACGTACCTGTATCATGTGTATCAAGTCAAAGGTTTTGGCCTCCCCTCCAGCTTTGACTTGACTCTCATAATCTGCACATGTCATGATATGCCATGCAAACGGCACCTTCTGCAAGCTGGGCGTCTCTGAGGTCAACGCTACAGGGTAGAAAAAGCAATATTTTTCATATGCAGTTTAATAGAAATTATTAATACAAACACAAATTCAAATCTCTAGTTAAATATGTTTGTATACATGTATATATGCAGTATATACACTGTTCGGACATGGCAGTACCTTTAAACTGTTGGCTGAGTTCCGTGCTAGGTTCCACTACATCAGCAGAGACGGGGAGAGCAGGGAATACAGACTGCACAACGGACAGTATCTGGGCATCCAGTTCTCCTAAAGAACACATGGATTAACACACCATAACGTCGCCACACCTTCCAATGCTGCTGGCCTACGACCACGACGGCTGTGGTAACCTCAATTGTAATTTGTTTTTCTTTATTTTAGCCAATGTACAACCAACTCAATTAAAATATATTTTAAGTCAGCTTCATTTAGGGAGAGGTGTTTAGCTGATTTAGCTAAATTAATCTAATTTTAATTATTTTAAGTATTAATGAAAAAATTAATTATGTAAACCCAGAGTTCATCAACCTCTTACTATTCCTGTAAAATTATCCTAAAATGCCTATCCAAGGCATATAAAGTGAAATCTGATCTTGAACCATTGAGTAAATGCATGGTTTTGGTCTACACTGAAGTTTTTTCCCCAATAGTGAGAATTTCACTGCAAGTGCTACTGACACCGAGTAATAGAAGTTTGACCACACTGAAGTAGAAGGCCTGAATATGTTTTTGCAGATGCCTATAACAGATGCCTATAACTTTGATATATTAGCTGGAAAACACAATTTGTTCATTTAGAAGACGCTTTTATCCAAAGCGACTTATTACACGATGCCATTACATGGAGCAGATAGGGGTTAGGCATCTTGCTCAAGGATGCTTATAGGTAGGCCAACTCTGTGGCTCGAACCCAGGACCTTGCAGCTGGGAGTCCAACACCCAGACCACTAGACTATCCTGCCCCTTCATTTACAATGACCCTCATTTACAAAACGAGCACAAACGCACGACAGAAAACTGGGCGTACGGTCATTTCCACATAAAGCTCGGCATTTATCACAATGAACGTGTACGGACGCTACGTTCAAATCTCAGGTCAAGTCTCGTGTACGTGTTTTTAAGTCAGCAGCATAATAAATCTGGCGTAGTCGGATAATTGTTATTGTGACAGGCATCCAACCATACGCAGGCACAT
This sequence comes from Percopsis transmontana, assembly GCA_025447815.1. NCBI lineage: Eukaryota > Metazoa > Chordata > Actinopteri > Percopsiformes > Percopsidae > Percopsis > Percopsis transmontana. The sequence continues at coordinate 674 of JAOEHI010004320.1, read as the reverse complement.
AATCATTTCAAAATATGCAGCCTATGGAAAACATTCTATTTTATAAAGTCAACTTTGTGTACAATTAACAGGGTTAACAGTTTTTTGGTGTAAGATTAATTTCTTTCATTTTGAGATAGCTTGCAAGGCTAGGCTACTGATGACACAATTGCAAGCAATTAAAATTAAGCAATTAAAAGCAATGGGTAGACTAACCAATTATCTCGGCATCTGGTTCTTTGAGGAGACCCCTATGCGCCCCTAAATTGAGATTTTTGGGACCGCAGGGGTCTCTTTATGGAGAGTGACGAGTGGCTATTCAGTCACGTTTGTCTCCCAAGGAATTAATTCGGAGCCTCAGTTGAGGAGAGAGCCCAGACGCTCCAATGCCATACCCGTGTCCTTGAAGATGCTCTCCACGTTGGGGTTCTTGGCCACTGGGACCTTTCAGGGCGAGATCAGGCATAGGTCCGGTACCTCACAGCCAACAGTAAGCCAATAATAACTATGCCAGCAGTGTTGGCAGCTGTCAAATTCCTTTCTCGTTAATATTGTCAGTGGGGGGGGGGGGGGGGGGGCAAATTCCCAAACACCCAAAAAAAATTGTCAAACAAAAAATGGGCCTGTGGGGTTATCCACAACATTCCCAATAAAAAAAGGGTCCCAAACAAATTGATAACCAAATCCCCAAAAAC
>JAOEHI010004319.1:0-10112 GCA_025447815.1 Percopsis transmontana | reverse complement strand
ACACACACACACACACACACACACACACACACACACACACACACACACACACACACACACACACACACACACACGCGAACACGTGTTTATTTTGGATGTAGTAAGCAACTGACAATCAGAACATCACATAGGGGAATTTAGGGATGAACTTAGCCAAGCGAAGTGCTGCAAAAGAACTTCAGGCAGAAGAAAAAAAAGAAAGTGAAAATATATAGATATTTTTATTGATGTGTGGATCAGGGTTAGGGTCAAGGCTGGCACACACTGCCAGGAGCTGTGTGGTGTGGCATTTGCATTGCATTGCATTATGCGCTGCCTATACCTCAGCAAGTGTCAATATGCATCTGACATCAATCTCCTTAGTGTTCTGCATTTAAAATCGTAGTCCCAACATCTTAAAGAAATACACAGTGCCTTTTCTGGTGTGTGCGTTTCTTTCATGTGGCCAACTTACTACACGCACCCTATTTTTTTGTGAGACATCCCGGCCTGGGATAAAACAGCCCTTCTTATGTGAAATTATTAGTTTGTTTGTTTCTTAAGATTGCATAGCTAGCATACATTTTGTATAAAATTAGAAGGCTACTGCTGTAACCTTCGATTGTGTGTGTTAGCTGCAGATGATCCTAGCTGAGTCCATTCTACATACTTAAAGAATGTACTGTATATTAAGTACTACTAAAGGAAATACATAGAATGTGTACTACATACATTATAATTACTCCAACACAACAGTAGGCTTTTTTCTAGGGGATATCCGGTTGTCACACAGGAGAAAGTATGAAGTCAAATATTTCTTGAAATTTTCTTATATTTAGTATGTTTACTGGTACCAGGGCATTCCCTTTCTTAATTATCTGTAACAGTGGTTACTTAATGTTTTTACGTATTGGTCATAATACTCTACATAATAATCAAATATATGTTGTGCATACAAACCATTTTCACATGAAACAGTTAAGTAACACATTATAAAATACCAAATTTGCTGTTTCATAATATTGACTACTTTGTTTCTACGGAAATGGCAAGTTGCAAAGAATTAGGGGTTGGTACCATTGATGTCCAGTAGTGGTAATGAGCTCTGTACGTACTTATGTACAAATAGTAAAATGACATACTATTGGTAGGTAGTTCTCTCTCTTTCTCTCGCTCTCACTCTCTCTCGCTCTCTCTCGCTCTCTCTCGCTCTCTCTCGCTCTCTCTCGCTCTCTCTCGCTCTCTTTTACATGCACCTTGTGCCTGTAGTTTTTCACATACACACCCAATATGTCTAGTCCTCAGGAACAGCCCTGGGGCTCAGGGGTTACCGGGCATGTGCGTCTCTGGTTGCACTCATCTCCATGCCATCGTCTGTCTGGGACTGTTGGGGGTGGGGGGTAGGGTGTTGTGGTCTCCCATCAGTCATTAGAATTACTGCTGCTTGACCCACAGAAAGAAACCACTCCCTTTCTGTTGGTTTAGAGTGTGGCTGTGTGTGTGTGTTTTAAGCTCAGACTTCATCATTTTATGCTCTTGTTATTTTGTGCCTTTTCTAAACTATCCTGAACTTTTCACAATGGAAATATATAAACAACCTGTACTGTGATTAGCTTACGGAGTTAACAGCTTGGATGCTAAATATGTTCGGTGCATCTATCCTTATACCTTGTGTGTGTGTGTGTGTGTGTGTGTGTGTGTGTGTGTGTGTGTGTGTGTTTGTGTGCACGCACCGGTGCAGTTAATAAAGGAGCTGCTGAGAGATGGGTCTCACCCAGTGACCTCTCTGTCCCACAAATCCTTCACATACCTCGGCTTATGACTAAACTCTGCACCTCTGTTTGAACGGAATGTGGCTATGTTGCAGACGTAAAGACAGACCAGATACACGGCCCTCTCGACCCCCCCCTCCTCCGTTTAAAAGCGCAAACCACTGTAAAGCCCCCAAATGATACAGGAAAACAGAGACAGGAAACCCCACACACACTGAGACACCAAAGACACCGAAACTATGACACAAACACAGTCAGGAAGTAATCTTTTACTATAACTTAAAATAAACATTACAACAAACAGGGAGTACCAATGAGAATACATAATACCAGTAGAGACAGTGATCAGCTTGGCAGATATGTTAGTATATTTACTGAATACTACATGAATCTTAATGTTAGCATATGCTAGCATATGGCTCAGTGCCCCACAAAAGTGTGTAGATTTATTTTCACCAAATGTTTCTACTTGTTTCAACTCTACTCGAAATGTTATAATTAAATCTGTCAACAAAAAATGACAAAAATAGCTTTGTGGCAGAATGCATGGGGGTGGACTGGCCGACCAGTATATTAGTATGTCTAGTACTAAGAATACCACAGACATATCAATGAGCCAGTCATTAATTAATTAATGCTATCTATAGCTTACATAAAACAGGAAATAACACGATAATAACAAATCCAACACTGTATAGGCCTAACCCTTGTTACGAGAGTAGCTACAAAAACAAATTGAACAATTAATGTGTTACAATTCAGAACTTCCTCACCGAAACCGCAATCAAAACATGTCACGGCTGGCCAGAATCAAAAAAGAAACAACACTGGCTATTAATGGCTACACAAGGCGGAGTCTTGTCGCGCTGCGACATTATAAATCTTCAAACTTAATCTCACGGGAATAGGCTTTTATTTATACCAAAATAGGCTCTATATCGTGAATATTGGGAGAAACCAAGCAATTCTATGTAAAATCAGGCATTCAGCACTAGGGATGGGGATTGAGACACGGTTCCAAATTTCTCAAAACCTGAAAATCATTCGGGTCCGATCTTATCGATTCTGCTATCGAGACTAGCGGGTCCTATTATGTAACATTATGTCACGAGAGACTAGTCATGCCATTTGAATCAAATCACTATTGCACATATTGAACATACATCGTCTAAGAAAATTCAACTGAATTTCCTGCCAGCTGCCGTTAAACTAAACGATGAGGAATTAGGACGGCTGAACGTCCAAAGCGATCAAAGGCTTACATTTCAGTAAAGCCAAAGTTGAGGAGGAAGCGAAATACCATTTATGTTCTAAATTAATTTCTTGTGAAATTAATTTCAACCTCAATGCTAAAGCACTTAAACGTTTCGCATCAGTTAAAGACAAAATGCAGTACCTTCGACTATCTTCGAGTTTGCTGGTGTTGCGGGACAATCATCCTCCTCCACCCAAGATATGTATGGGCGCACACCCCAACTTCGTAGAAAGTCCCATTCGTTGACAATAACAATCCAAAAATATACAATATATTAATGTGCGGAAATATCTGAAGGCTGCCCTTCATTTTGACAGATTAGAACACTGGGGTCGATCGCTCAAACTACCGTAACTAAGTAATTCACTCCCTGTTCAGTTGGTGGAGAGTGTGAATTGTTATAATTAAATATATATTTTGATGAATGCTATGTCTATATTTGACAAAGTTCATTCCCAGTCTATTAACTTCCTTTCATTGCTCCCTCAGTTGCGCTTTATCCACTAATGCAGCTCATATAAATTATAGGTTTTATCCAATCAGATTTTCTACCTGTTCTGTCTCCGGGTGAAATATCTACCCGGGGCGGGGGCCTTCAGAATTTTGAGTAAATCCCCTCTGCGGTTGAAGCAAATGAGGACGAGGTTGTTATTTGTCATATTCTTTAACAATCAGATTTCAAGTTTCCCATGTTGGGCGTATTCTTTGACAAGTGTGAGCCTTCTAGCTTGCCTAGCCAACCCATCTTTTTGTGTGGCATTTTTCATGTTAAGAAATGTAATAAATAATAGATTATGACAGAATATGACGAGAAAATCTAAAGCAGCCGCTGGACAGTACAGACATTAACCAACACTTTAGTGTGAAAAGTATCGATAGCGGTATCGATAAAGACTTGGGTAATTTAGCAGTCTCATAAATTGTATCAATATCAATTAACAATCCCCATCTCTATTCAGCACCCCATATAGCCGAAATGGAATGATCTTTGTTTCATAACCACATTTTGCAACTATTTGACTGTGGGATTGGCAGTCAAATCAGCCTTCTTAGATCGAATTTTCGAATAGTTGACTATTCGGGATCACCCCTAATATATATATAATTATGGCATTGCCTCCTTTCTTTTGCCTTGTAGCAGAATGGCCAATTTCCTGAGTGACTTGTGCTCTGTTTTGGCAGTCAAATTAACTGTTTCAATGTAGCTATAGGAAGTGGCTGTTGCTGAACCTCCTCCATGACCTAAGCAAGACTCCCTATGTAGCGTTAAAGCTCAGCAACCAAGAAAAAGAAAGATGGACCCAGAAGGAAACAATGGAATGACTCAACAGCACTTGGAAAGCCCAGAAGTTTTTGGCCGGCCAGAGTTATGTAAGAAACGCCATTGGCCTGTGTGTGTTGGAGGCTTTACAGAGCCGCCGGCTCTCGGTGTGGAGGCTGGCGCTTTGTGGTGCCTCCCTGAATCTACCGTTCTATTCCTAGAAGGGTAATTATAGGGACACAGAAGTGGCATGGTGAAGCGTTCTGTTTAAATGCTGCGATGTGTGTGTGCTTGTTTTCTTTCACGTCTCGTCCCGTTCACCCGTCCTTAATGATCCTTGACTTGATTATTAGGTACGATGCCAAAGCTGAAATACACCCATGTTTTGATGGAAAAGGTCATCCAAAGATTTCTGTGCATTTCTGTGACCGGGACGTGCACTAGATGGAGTGATTGGTCCGCCAACCATGCAGGGCACCGCTCTCCACACATTATTCTCTACCTAGTCCTTTCTTTTGTTCTACCACTCCAGTTTTGTTCACACTTCTTCTGGACTACCAATCTGAAGGTAGCACCCAATTATTTGGCTTTGACAGGGTAACTGTAAAGTGTGATTTATCCTTTTTACCCCAGGTCGGTACATTTTGTTGTTGTCAAACTTTACCTGTTAAGTACTGTAGGTGCCGTAGTCTAGTGGTCTGGGTGTTTGACTCCCTGCCATGGGTTCAAACCCTAAAATGGGCCTACCTATACACATCCTTGAGATGTCTAACCCCTTACTTGCTCCTTAATAATGTGCGTGTATTCACTGTAAATCACTTTGGTTTATAGTGTTACAATAACAATTAGGTAATTCACACTTTTATCCAAAACGACTTACAAATACATTGGGCTTTTACATGGAGCATTAAGCATTAAGAAGGTCGAGGGCTCGAACCCTCGACCTTCCAGCTGGGAGTCCAACACCTAGACCACTAAGCTATCCTTCCTGAAAATGTACTGTAGTAAAAAGTGTTGCTCCTTGAAACACGTCAGGAACTTTGTTCACTTTGCTAGAACTAACCTTTTTCACCCTTACAAATCATAGCAGACACATCTCAAAATGTCTGTGTTTGAAATGCCACTAAAGCCGGGGCGCGATGGCAGAAGAAGCCAGACTGAATCTTTCACCACACAGCAACGTCTCATAAAGCATATCCTTTGTTTAGTAACGGGCCAGCCTAATGAATAGCTTAGACCACTGAGGCCTCTGTGACCATCCCGGCAGCTGCGTCGCGAAGGCAGCGCTCCATGGTGTAATAACTCTGTCCCTCCATCTCAGTGATGTGTGAAGCAAACCAGACTGTTGACTAAAACCTCGAACCCACACGCACATGTTGAACATGAGGGAAATCCCCACACAAGGCCGTCTTTGCTCGACCCACAGCCACACATTTAGCACAAATTGACTTGTGTCTTCACACCAAGATAGTAATTAGCCCTCCCAGCTGTGCTCTGATGTGATTTACAGCAGCTACTCAGCACAACCCAATGTCTATTTTGATTGTAGGGCCACGTAGGTCTTAACCCATACAGAAGCAGATTTACATCAACACATCTTTCTTAACTCAGATTTAAGGCCGATTTATGCTTCTGCGTCGAATCTACGGTGTAGGTACGGTGTAGCTGCGTACCCTACGGCTTAGGCTGATGCGCACCTCCCCAAAAAAGTAACTACATGTCGCGGCGACGCAGACCGCAACAACTGCCTTGTGGGCATGTTGGCTATTTCTGTATGGAAGACCATATGCCAGAGTACTTTGGAATTAGCGATCTTTATTCGTACGCCTTTATTAGTACGATTTGCTGAAAATAAATATTTAGAGATGTCTTGAACATTACTCCTCATGAGTTTCACTAGATGAGGGCATTTCCTGGTTGTTCAGACAACCAGGAAATAAAAAATACAATCAGTGATCTTTCATAAATACTTATTCTATCGACACATATTGTTTCCAGTGCACAATATTGGTGTAACTAAGGGATTTGTTGGAAAGAAATATTTTTGATATGCTTAGAACACTAGTCCAAAACGTTTACACTTGTATTATTTGTGAGCTTAAAAGGAGGACATCCATTGCCATGTAGTGGGGCTCAACGCAGACACACCAGCACACAAGTATAAATGCTCACGATGGCGTATGCCCCTTGCGTAGACTACAGTGTAGCCTTTGCGTTGATGCGACGCAGAAGCATTAATCGGCCTTTATTGTTATTATAGTAAGTAAGTAGTAAGATTCACTAGTTTTGTTGTATTGCCATAGGTCTAAGTGTTAATGATGGTATGTATGTACCATCATTGTCTTTTGATCGATTTTACAATGGCATTAGATTAAATTGAGGATCTATATCTTATATCTTCCTATCCCTGACAAGCTTGGTTATTATAGTAACTGACCATAATTTACCTTTCTTTCTGCACTGCTGCTATTTTATTCCTTTTTGCTTTGTAGCACCTACAGTACTGTATGTATTTAGTCTCTCACAAGAATTATGAAATGTATCTCTCCAAAGAGCAACAATTTGCAATGCCAGTCTAATTTCCAAGATTTTGGATGGTTTGGGCACCTAACCATCCTGTCTGTCTGTTTGAGAAAGCCATTTAGCTGGAATAACACCCTCGTCTAAATCGTCTAAAACTATTCCCTTTACAAGAAAAAATTACTACTAGACACCAGTGCTTAACACACAGTGCAAGCTCGCTGTGTTTACACAGTACACACACCTTCCATCAGGCAAAACTATCTCACTGTTTGCCCAAGTAGGTTTTCAAAATTGCTCATATATTTTTGCAGCGTTTCCATGTGAGTGGTAAGTCCGGCCAAACTAGCCTCTTAAAGAAACTGAGTGAGAGGAAAAGAAAAAGAGAGAGAGGGCCTCTTGATGCAAAGCGAATAGAGGGATGTGTGATAAAATGGCAATTTTATGGATAAAAGCATGGGATTTAAGGAGGTGGTGGTAGATGGAGATAGATTGAGATTAATAGGGTGCAGGGATAAAATAAAAAAAGTAAATTACTAATAATAACTAATAACGAATATTCTGTAATATTAGTAGTAGTAACAATACAAATTATAATAATCTTGCTCTTCAAATCATGTAGATATTTTTCATATTAAAGGCACACTCCTCGATTGCGATATAGCACTTCCAGAACATGCCAGTAGTGGGAGGGCTAGAGCTCTGTAGAGAAAGGAGCAGAGAGAAATGCAACCCACTCATGTGAGGGGGGGCATGCAATGTCTAAGCTCCAAACTAAAAACAATGTTTTCGTAATGCTGGTTTATTTTATTTATTGAAATAACTTAATAAGTATTAATTGTAATATTCAGTGATTTAAATTTTTCTCAAAAATGTTTCCCACGGATGGAACGTTCGAATCACATGACTAAACCGCAGCCAATGATTCCTTGCGTTTTTCCACGCTTTGCTCTGAGTCTGGCTCACTGAGTCACTAAGGCGTTAAGCGGTGTCCGAGACCCCGTGAGGGGCCACAAAATATTTCATTATTAACAAATGTTTTGTATCCTAGTTTATGAACGTTTGGTTGCTTGCGCCCCTCCCTTGCGACCTCTTGGAGTTTCCCGACCAACAGTTTAAGAAATAATGTTTTATGTCATGCTATTAAAAGAATTTGCGATACCCAACCCCCCCCTTACACACACACACACACACATTTCTTTTAGGGGGTTATGGCTCACAAAGTCAGAAAACCAATGCGCTAAGCATGGTGCTCTGGTTTGGTTGTTTGGACGCACCCACACACATCCTGATTTTCGTAATCAAAACCACTATCATCTATGAGCAGCAGCTGTGAATGTTTGTATGGATTTATCACTTAAAAGAACACTCACAAAAAGAGAGGGGGGGGGGGATAAAAAAAAAATATAAACAGGACCATGCAAATGCAAGGGGATTGTCTCTCCGAGAGTCACTGTCTGCCTGTCTGCTGGAAAAAGTGGGATTAAATACTCAGTCCAATAGTCTATATCAAGAGATTGTGGTTGGGAGCAATTTGTTTTGGAGCTTTTTCACCAGGGTAACAAAGGAGGTCTGGTGTTAAAGCTTTCTCTAAGCCACTGTGAGAACCTGTTTGTCCACTCGCAGAAAGCCAGACAAAGAGACAACACAGTAAATGCAAAATAACACTTTAAGAGTTTGTTTTAGGGACAGATTACCATTGTCTTTTGTCGCAGGGCTATTGCAGGTTAACTCATAGAGCTGGTTCATTATTGCTCTCTCCAGATCATTGTGTAGCACATTAAAACTGGGGTTATGCGTGTAAATATGTAAATATTCCGTTAAACAAATACGTTATGAGCGTTTCTCACTTGAAGTGATGAAAGAACAGCCCTCCAGCTCTGCACAGGCAACCGTCACGCTCGATGAAGCTGACCGTCACGCTCAAGTCCATGTTGGCAAGACATCGAAACAAGGCTGCTTTAGTGTTGTTAAATGAGTCAGCCATCTTAATAATCAAACAAAACACACACACAAACACACACACACACGCACGTCTTTTTGCACATCTATGAATATCCGAGTACTCACAGGTGGTCTGCCTGTTTAGAGCGAAGAATGCAGTGCTCAGTTTAGCCCACTGTACACCAAATGAACTGTGAGCACCTACTTTCCTCCAGCTTTTCTTTGTGTAGGATGCAGTTAAAAGAACATTGGGAAAGTGCCTCCTGTACGGCAACACTTCACCTTGCGGTTCATCAAAATTCCTTGCTATACCCACCCATCTCTTTGCCTATTTATTCCAGATTAAACCACGGTTCTGAATAACTATAAAGTTTGGTGTAAAACAACAACAAAAAAGTCTTAGGTTAAGGTTCAGGAGTTTTCACTTTTTGTCTGTAAAAGATTAACAGCTTATTGACCGTAGTGTGACCCTGTGTGGCTGTGTGTCTGCCTATGTGTGTAAGTGGTGATAGAGTGCGTGTGTGTGTGTGTTTGTAAGGGGGAGGAGGTGCCCCTCCTTTACGTATCTTAATGGTTTGTTGGGCAGAGAGATGGATGGAGTTAAGGGGTGGGGGTGGGGGTGAGGGGTATCCTCAGTTCTAAATTATCTCAGAACTGGCTTAGATGTGTAACTGGGGCCCACTCTGTGTGTGTGTGTGTGTGTGTGTGCGTGCGTGTGTGTACCATCAGAGATAAATCTTAAACTCACTGTTCAGTGGGTTACATGTATTTTCCACCAGCTTTTATAAACACCTCAACAAGCTCTTCACAGACGTGGAGGAGGAAGAGCACTAGAAACACACACACCCAAACACCCATAGACACAATCTCACCTATCTCATAAACAGTACTCACAGGGCAACACCAGCCGAGCAATAACATTGATACACTCATGCACGCACAATCTAGGAATGGTAAGGACACGTGTACACTGTACACACGAAAAGATCCACCCTCTCCCGAATGTCGCTGACCTTCAAGACAAAGCCTTGTCTTACAAAAGATAGTCTTTCATTTGCGCACCGGGCTCATTTGCTCTGATGTTTATGCGTCCTGGTAAAAGCAAAGCAATCCGAGTCCCCCGAGTCCTCTCCCTTGTACACTTTATGCCTTACACATGGTTATAATTTGAGATGTTTCCCGATTTTCAAAGGTTTTTGGATTCTAGTGTTGTTAATTAGAAAGTGGACTAGTTTTGTTGTGGCCGTATGTGTTGCCAAGTAGGGAATTCACCCCTCTCTCTCTCTCTCTCTCTCTCTCTCTCTCTCTCTCTCTCTCGCTGTCTCTCTCTCTCTCTCTCTCTCCCCAACAGACATTTGAAAAGAGGAACAAAAAGCGACAC
>JAOEHI010004317.1:0-10112 GCA_025447815.1 Percopsis transmontana | reverse complement strand
TCTCTCTCTCTCTCTCTCTCTCTCTCTCTCTCTCTCTCTCTCTCTCTCTCTCTCTCTCTCTCTCTCTCTCGCAGGCCCTCTCAGATCATCTGTCTCCCGGCCAGCTGTGGTTGTGCTGCCTCTTTAAACAAACCATGGTGTCTCGCTAATCCCGCGCTCCTGTTCAGCGTTACAGGCCTCTCACACACATGCAAACACACACACACACACACACACACACACACCACTGCCACACATATGGTTTCCACTACTGGCTTGTGTGTGTTACACAGCGCCTGTGAGGTACTGGTGGTTGTCAGGCATGAAAACACACACATACACACACACGTACACACGTGCGCACTGCTGTCAGTGTTTCAGCGTGTCACCCAGTGCTACTATGTAAGCTTCTGTCAAACAGGCCCTGCTAGACACATGGTTAGCGGCGTGAGGGTGTTATGAAGCTACTGGGCTACTGTGCACGGCTGCGCACAGCACACAGGGTAGTGCGTGCGTGCATGCGTGCGCTGTTAGCAGCAGGTTCCTCGTGAGGAAACACAGCAAAGGTCTTTGCACCCCTCAATGATTTGCACGACTCAAATGATTCTAGCTCGTGGATCTTCCCCTGATTATTAATGTAATCCCCACTGCCACACACACACACACAGTAAGTGAGCTAACCCGATCCTGCTCTCTTGTGTGGTTCCAGACGCCATCCCTCCCACGCTCTACAACCCGTACTTCAGGCGGCTGACGTTCGACGTCTCCTCCATGGAGAAGAACGCCTCCAACCTGGTGAAGGCCGAGCTCCGGGTCTTCCGCCTGCAGAACCAGAAGGCCCGCGTGTCTGAGCAGCGCATAGAACTGTACCAGGTACACGTCCCACTAGCTCGCGTTGCACACCGGCGTCTGCGCCCCAAACAGCCGGGCCAACGTGGCTCAGTTTGACTTTAATCCCCAGCTCTTAAAGGGCTCCGGGCACAGATAAACTGGACTGGACTGGGCTGGGATTAAGGGTCTGTGCAGACAAATTGGACTCCCGCTACAGTATCTTAGTGTAATGGGGTTGTAGTTGTGATCCGAGTGCAAGGAGGCTCAGAGACCGAGGTGCAGGTAAGCACGAGTTTACTTTGCAGGGGTGGAAGGACACGGGCAGGGTTCAGCACACGGTGTTGTCGACAAAGGCAGAAGTACAAGATGTCTAGGCAGGAGTCGTAGTCGGGACAGGCACCATGGAAACACTGAGATAACACACAAAGATACACGAGGGACTAGAGACAGTCAAACAGTTGCTAGCAACCAACTAACAGACACACAGGGTTTAAAAACAAGGGGGAACAGGTGAAAACAATGATCAAATCAAATGACACAAAGCAATTAGCAATCCTAAATTAGCGAAGCTACTGTCTAACAAGCTAACCAGTGTGCTAGTATCAATAAGTAATCCGGTAGGTCTGCCTCAGACCTGTCAGTTATGATTTACTGAAGGAAAATATCACAGTTTAACACTAGAAGGGAAATGCCTACATAAGACGTAGTCATACACACAGTGATGCAGTGGTATACTATACACACACACAAACGCACACTCACACACACACAGACCCATTAATACAGGTTTTTATTTATATAAACGTCAGTGCCTTTATAATTGAATGAGATTAATAATAAAACATTGGGGTCAAAGGTCCTACTGTGTTATTTGAGAGTATAAACCACTGAGGAATTCAGACCAGTGATTTAGACCCAGGTACACAGACCACCCAACATACATCAGCTGCCTGTCTGTCTTCCTGCCTGTCTGACTGTCTCTGTCTGTCTGCCTGCCTGCCTGTCTGCCTGTCTGCCTGACTGTTTCTCTGTCTCTCTGCCTGGCTGTCTCTCTGCCTAGCTGCCTCAGCCCATTGCCAGGCACTGTTTACATGCGGAGCAGCAGTTGATAGGTGGGTTAAACACGTCTCCAGACGTAGCCTTTTCTCACGCAGATCCAGAGGCAGTAAAATGCGAGGGAGGACGGCTGTGTCTCCGTCCAGAGTGGAGAGAGACAGCCTGATAACGTCCCCCCTGTTCACTCATTCCCTGTAAACACAGAGGAACTTTACACCCCATCTGCAACACCCCAGTGTTTCAGCAGCTACGATAAATGTAGTCCTTCTCTGTGATAAATAGCCTGCAAGTTCACACAAACACAGGTTGAAACTTCAGCAAAAGAGAATGAAAACACCAGGAGCTTTGACGAGTGACTAGTGGGTGGGTTCGGCCTTTGTGTTCTGACCCCTCAGTACATGATGGAACCGCATGTTTCTGAGCATTACAACATTCATCACTGTGAGAAAGCACAGCTTAGAAACACCTAATTCTGCTGGTTAGATCACTGCTCAGATCTATCTGCATATACACACACCCCGCTTGATTGACATCCCCCTGACTCCGCCTATGTTTTGTAGTATGTGTGGTAAGTTTGGTCTCTAGCATGTTGGGTCTTTTGACTAAATGTCAGTTCCACCCAACCGCAACCCGGTACAGAGACAGAGAACTAAATTAATATATTTCCAATTTAGAATGAAACCCTGAGATGAGAAATATAGGGGTGTGTATCTATAGTGTATCTACAGTTGTAACTACATTTTCCCCACCTCTTCCAACTGCAATCATTTTATCATCATCTTCATCAAGTTTTGTCGATCTCCACTGTCGAGATTTCTTCGTTTATAATGGAAGGAAATGGGGCCATCAAAAAAACACTCTCTAACTGACCCAAAACGTGTCCTTTTGAACACTAAAAGTATCCCAGGACTAGGGCTGTGCTAAAAAATCGATACAGCAATATATCGCGATATACTACATTGAAAAATTGATTGATTTTTTTTTTTGTGTGTGTGAAGATTCTTGTTTTAAACGGTGTGTGAACTAAAAACTACTAGATGTCGCAGTACGTCTAGTTGCCTAGAATTGACGGCCCCCATTTCCGGTAGAGTGAAATGTGTTTGCAGCATGACAGACGCAGGTGACAGAATTACAGCAGCTCCTTAAAAATATAAAGCCGATGTGTCGTATCTCAGCTTTGTTTTTATTTTTACTATGTGGAATATCGCAATATATCGCAATATGTATTGTATCGCTATGTATCGTGATATAATCGTATCGTGAGGTCCTTGCCAATACCCAGCCCAGGACATGGTCATATTTTATATATAGAGATTGAGCAGTAATTTACTACCTTGTTTGTGACTGCGCAGGTGTGTCACAGCGCACAGAGGCGTGTACCGCAATGAACCACACGCATGTGCTGCAACAGTCCAGAGAGCGGAGACATCGCCAGAGATCTTGGTCATTAGCGATCGCCACAGTTTCCGGAATTGCCCTTTAGGGTCGAAAATGACATAGCTGTTTTCATGGATACATTCAGTTCATGGAATACTTTAAATGCAGAGACCAGCGCGTTGAGCTATCAAAGATATACAGTCACTACGGTCACTACTGTGTATTACTTTATTATGATTGTGATTTCTCAACACCCACGCTCCACCCTCTTAACCTCTGACTCCATCTTAATCCCCCCTCCCCCGTCCATCAGCCCCGCATTGGCCGTCCCACAGACCCTCTCAGCAGATCCCGCCGCAGGACTAGTGTTTTACACATTAGGCAGCGACGGGCCAAAGTAAACACAGGGCTATGAGGGACAGCCGAATAACAGCGCTCCGTCCAGAGTCTGTTTCCGCTCCCAGACCTGGCGAGTCGATCAGGGACGGAGGAGCAGTCTGCTAGACTTGAGGAGTTTCAACCCCGGAACATTCTCTTCCTTATTCTATTGCTGCCTGGGAATATGGCTGCTCTGTGTGTGGGTGTGTGGGTGTGAGTGTGTGTGTGTGTGTGTGTGTGTGTAAGTTCACCAAGCACTCATCTGTGTGTGTGTGTGTGTGTGTGTGTGTGCAGATTTTAGCGTACAAGGACCTGACCTCTCCGACACAACGCTACATCGACAGCAAGGTCGTGCGAACGCGCACGGAAGGAGACTGGCTGTCGTTCGACGTGACAGAGGCCGTCAGCGAATGGCTGAACCACAGAGGTGTCTGTGTGTGTTCTCCTCATTCTTCTACTTGCTTCGTTATCGATTAGCGGGCCTGACTCTCCCCTCTCCCCCCTGCAGACAGAAATAGTGGATTCAAGATCTCACTGCATTGTCCGTGTTGCACGTTTGTTCCGTCAAACAACTACATCATCCCCAACAAGAGTGAGGAGCTGGAGGCACGATTTGCAGGTATTTGATTGGTTAAGGGCTTCTATGTAGATGATTTGTTTATTGAATGACAAGAGAGACTTCCAATCAATCAAACTTTATTTGTTTAGCACAGTTTATACGTTGAAAAGCACGGTTTACGAGGGAGCATGTTCAAAATGTGAAGGAATAACAGTTGGTCAAAAAAGAAATAGTTCTAGTATATAAACAGCAATAGTAAACAGTTTACTGTTCATACAAACGTATGTTAGCTTCTACAAGCTACGTTTACTGAAATGTGTGAGGCCGCCCACAAATGCGCACGAACCACCACGGGACGTCGTGACAACCAGCGCGCTGCTGTTTGCTTCCCCAGGCATCGACGACAGCTTCGTCCACGGCGGGGACCTGAAGGCGTTCAAGAAGCGGCGCCACAGCGCCCATGCGCCCCACCTGCTGCTGATGCTGCTGCCCGCGTACCGCCTCGAGTCCCAGGCCCAGGTCCAGGCCGGGCACAGGGGCCACCGCGCCAAGAGAGCACTGGACGCGGCCTACTGCTCCAGGTACTAGGGGCCCAGTGGGCCTTATGAATTCATCTATAAACATTAAATGTGTTGTGAACTATACAGTTTGTAAAGGGGACAGGATAGTCTAGTGGTCTGGGCGTTCGACTCCCAGCTTGAAGGCCATGGTTCACGGTCTCGGCCGACAGTACCTGTAAGCGTCCTTGAGCGAGATGCCTAACCCCTGCCTTCTCTTTACTACTCAATTGTACTCACTGTAAGTCGCTTTGGATAGAAGTGTCTGGTTGTAAATGACCTGATTGTAAACCTTAAAAACATACAATGTTTGTGTATGCGTTCTATCATTAATAATGTGCCCTTTAATACGTGTTTTTTTGAAAGTTATGACACACTACAATGAGCTACATCATGCAAAACATATATTGTAGTAAATACGTAAAATATGCGTAAAAGTTGCCAAAATTGGGATTAAAACCTCTTCAACCGGGCCAAGATGGCAGCGTAAATATTGACACATCAAAGTTACAAACAGTACACTCACAACATCAATGTCAAACATACAACCAAACACGGGGACAGTTCAAAATATATTTCATCAGCCATGCATCCGAGTGAGATTAGGTGCAGAGACATTGACCATGTCCTGTGTGATTGGTGTGAATGTGAGATCAGATAGTTTAAAGTCTTTGTAACGTGGTGGAGAGGGCAGCATACCTAAATGCTCCTTTGACCAGTTCCATACACAAATTTACAAATTGTGTCGTTTAGAGCACATTTAATTTTATGCAGATATGTCTGGACACTCAAAAATGGAAGTACGAGACAAGAACAGTTCTGTACTTAGAGGTACACTTTTGAAGAATGTTCCCTCAAAGGTACAATATTGGTCTTTAAGAAGCCAGAAATGCACCAGAAAGAGTACAAAGTGGCAGTAAAGGGTACACAAATGTCCCTCAAAAGGGTACCTCTGGTGCGACAAGCATTTGTACCCTTTTAAGTACATTTCTGTACTTCTATTTCTGAGTGTCTATGCGGATATGCTGTCTCGACTGTATACCAGTGAGAAGGAACAATAGCAAAACAATATTATTATAATATTTATACATAACATACCGGCGTCTGCTGCAGGAACGTGCAGGACAACTGCTGCCTGCGCTCGCTCTACATCGACTTCAAGAGAGATCTGGGCTGGCGGTGGATCCACGAACCCAAAGGCTACAATGCTAACTTCTGCGCAGGCGCCTGTCCTTATCTGTGGAGCGCCGACACCCAGCATTCCAAGGTGCGAGCGGAGGGGGGGGGGGGGTCCGAGGTTAAAACATCAAGGGGCTCGGGTTTAACAAAGCTCGGGACAGGGGTGTGGAGGGGAGGTGCGAGGAGGTGCTATTTAACTGTTAAGGAGACTGCTGCAGAATCATACCGCTGTTTAGGATAAACGTATGTAATGAACTCAAGAATGTTTATTCCGATTTGATTATTATCCTTATAAAATGAAATAGTAATTATTATTGTTTTATTTGTACATTATTTGTTGTTGTTTTTATTGCGTTGCAGTATGATGATAAACAAACAAAGTGCAAAAGTTATTCACAGTGTTTATTCTTAAAATCTTTTTGTGAAACAATCAAAAAATAAATGGTCTCAATGTAATTCTTTAGTCATTTATCTAATCTGTAATCTGTCTGTAATATTTATACTTGAACAGAAATCTTGAGATATTTCTTGGTTTCAAGAAAACAAAATCTTGAAACCAATGATGCTCCATTTGTACTGAAAGGCTTTACTGTCCTGTCAGGTCCTGGGCTTGTACAACACCATCAACCCCGAGGCCTCGGCCTCGCCCTGCTGTGTGTCCCAGGACCTGGAGCCGCTCACTATCCTCTACTACATCGGCAAGACCCCCAAGATAGAGCAGCTGTCCAACATGATCGTCAAGTCCTGCAAGTGCAGCTAGGGCCGGCCACATGCTAGCTATCACCCACACACACACACCCACACACACCCACACACACACACACACACACACACAGACAGACAGACAGACAGACAGACACACAAACACACACACACACACATAGACACACAGACACACACAAACACAGGGACAATGCAAACAGACAATGTCTTTCATGCACTAGTGTATAGGAATATTGGATCTTTACACACACACACACACAGCGCAGTGTGACAACAATAGGTACAAGAACAAGACATGTGTCTTGCTAGTGATAATGCTAACACACACACACACACACACACACACACACAGACACACCGATTAATATTAAGGGACACAGGCACGTCCATGTTTTGGTGTATGGACGTTCCCGTCAACACACACACCTCACACTTGTCACAAAGAGATGCGAGAGTACGGTAAACACTGGAAGTTTAGTGATAAGTGTCTATATGTGAAATAAGACCCTCCCTGCACCCCCCCCCCCACCCTCCCGGTTTTATCATTCAGAACACGCCAAGCCCTCGTGTGTATGTACGTCTCTTTTTCTAGCCCTTGTGATTTTTCTTCTTCTAATACTTGTATTGCTATTTAAGATATTTTTCGTTTTTACGGCTAGCACGCACGGGTCTTCCTAGACGATAACGTCCAGCCGTGTGCTTTTTACTAGTGTCTGAAAGGGGAGAGTCAGCAGTGTCAGCAGATTTTAAACATACTAGACTTAGTGATGTACAGGATTTAGACCCCCCCACACACACACACGCACGCGCACGCACGCACCGCACAACGCGCTCTGTTTAGCTTGTACACTGACTCTTCAACCCCCACCAGCGAGTAATGCTGAACAGCCAATCGGCGTTTACACTAAAAGAAGGGAGATTACAGTGATGTCATTCACGTGCATTCAGCGCGGCCCCAGACGCAAAGAGGATTGTGCGACTAGGATTATGAAGAGCCCTGGGCGTAGAAAAGAGGGATTTTCTTTGCGAAGAAGTTCAGTCGAGGTTTGACGCTAAGTGTGTCGATGGTGCAGAGAAGGTGTTAGCAGAAGGTGTTAGTGTAGTGGCTATGGGAACGTTTCGTTGAAGGGGTGGCGCGTAGGTAGATCCCTCCGGTCAATAAGTACGCACTCTACCACGTTAACCACCGAACGGCGCCTGCTGTGCTCATTAGGTCCCAGTGTGTTGCTTGCTGACGCAAGCTAACCTCGCCCACGTGTACAGCTGTCCGTCATTCACTTGTTCTAACTTTGTAAAAACAAATTGCACTGATGCTTTTGTATTGTTCCTTGCTGTAAAAAACCATGCGTGTCAGTCAAATCCACCCCTTATCAAATGAGGAGTGCCGATGGAGATGGCCACGCCCACAAACAGGTCACTTCCTGGTCAGCAGGAAAGAGAGAGAGAGGCACACCAACGTTGTCACGATAGAGCTGTTATTTTTGATGTTCATTTGTTGTTGTTGTTTAAGATGATGATGATGTTGTTTTTTTTCTTGTTGTTGGCCCGCTATGAAGTATCGTAACACAGTACTGTTGTGGTGCCCTAGTGGGAAATAAATTATTTAAGTTACAAGGAAATTGTGTATGGTCTGTGTTTATGTGTGGTGTGTAATAGCACTACAGTCCTGTGTCAGGGGACTCCCCCGTAACCACACACCCCCCCCCCACCTTGATGCTTTTGGGGGGCTAGCGAGATGACTTCAAGATTCTACAACGCATCGTTGCGATGGGAGGCGTGGGTCTACGGTAAATGTTGCAACACCGCTCCGTGTCACTACAGTTTTATAATGTGTTCCTCGTGTCTTCGGCTGTCACTCGGAGCTGCCTCTAATTCCTGCTACACTTGTTGCTCTCTGGCTGTGGAACACCGCAGAGACAAATAAGTGGCTCAGGTTTCCCCCTCTCCGCTGGGGCGCATGCATAGCTCATAATTTGATATTTGGAGACCAACAGAATGAAAGGAGGCTCCAGCTTAGAGCAGAAAGACAACGGGTGGATGAGAGAAGGGGGAAACGGGGGAGGGGGGTTGTTGAGGAAGTATTGAAAGCTTGTGAGGGGATCGAGGGTCCCCAGAGCGCTGCCTTCTGCCAGGAAGAGATTATCTCTACATGGTGTGCTGGTGGTCCCATGCAGCGCTGGGAAGACCAGCGCAGATCCTGGTTGGTGTGTCAACATTTCAACATCTCAGTCCTGCTCCTGCTCTACCAGGGCTCACGCTCACAGCCCCTCAAGCTGGACTACACATCGCTGACCTGTGTTCTCTCACGAGGTAGAGTAGAAGGTTATTAAGCCTTCACACATCGAGAAGGAATGGGATTGGTTTTGGTTTATATACTTAGCTTACTGTAAGACACTTTAGATAACAGCAGGACCTACTTGGAATGAAGGGGCAGGATAGGTCAGCTCGAAGGTTGTAGGTTTGATCCCCGACATGTCTGGTCTACCTGTAAAGCATCCTTGAGCAAAATGCCTAACCCCCACCTGCTCCTTAGTACTGTATTTGTACTCACTGTAAGTCGCTTTGCATGAAAGCGTCTGACCAAATTGTATTTGTAGTGTTGCTTGTTTCATCATATATACACCCGCCAGCCAGCCCGAGTCAGATGAATGTTCAGAGCAGCTTTTCCATGGTTCAGTGCTCCTCAGAAAGTAGAGTGATGAATAACTGTCGGAGGAGTCAGTCTTCAGACAGCTCTCTCTGGCTGCAGGCCGAGGCTTCACGGGAGGACGGAGGCTTGACAGGGGAGGTGAATTGCGTCGTCGCCTCTCGTAGATCATACCTGAACCTCCTCGGGTCTCACATTCAGGTGTGGTATGGCATTCCAAGTGGGACGTGCACTCGTGGACATATGATATGAGATGTGAAGATTTCTGAACACCCCACCCCCACCACCACCACCACCACCACCACCCTTACCGCTCCCATGTCCAGTTTTACGATGGGACACTTCAAACTGAGAGGCCAACAGAGGCCACAATAACAAACTAAATGGATAGTAAATGGGATAGACGTTAACTCCACAGACATCTTTACATGCACATATAGTCACGTACAGCATAGACTGGACATTTCAGCCTGCATTGACTTTGGTGGAAATTTTAAAGCTCGTCAAAGTACCCCCTCTCTCTCTCTCACCCGGCGCTCATTGAACTGAACGAAAGGCAGTGTGAATGCAGAGTTAGCTAGCCTACCTTTAATGTGTCCCCACACATGCACCCCACACAGGCACCCTCACACTGCACTCTGAAGGGGCTCTGCTGCATACAGCCAGCAGATGAGAGCCGGGTCGGGGTGAGAGAGCTCTCGGCCTCCCGGGGGAAGAGCGATTTGGAGGTTTACTGATACAGCTGCAGCTGTACAAGCAGAGAGAGAGAGAGAGAGAGAGAGAGAGAGAGAGAGAGAGAGAGAGAGAGAGAGAGAGAGAGAGAGAG
>JAOEHI010004315.1:0-10114 GCA_025447815.1 Percopsis transmontana | reverse complement strand
ACTGCCATGTGAATGGTTGATTAGATAATTGCATTAATGAGAAATTGAACAGGTGTTCCTAATAATCCTTTAGGTGAATGTATAATAATACTTTTGCAGGTGTTTTTCACATCGTTTTATCTTGTCATGCTTCTTAAAAATACTGTTTGTATGCAATAAATGTATAAAACGTCTCTGAACAAGGATGATGTGATTGAATAATGACCTTTTCCTATGCTCTATGCTGCAGTGCTGAACTTTTCCATTTGGTTTTTACTGATTTTTTTTTTTTTTTTTTTAATGTGGACGCTTCTTTCTGGTTGCAGGCGTGCACAGAGGTGGAGCTGTGCTACGAGAGCAACAATGTGACGGACATGTTTCCTGCCATGCCCTTCACAGAGAGTGACAGAGAGCTCTACTGCGCCAAGCGCTGGGGTGTCATACCACGACCTGGCTGGCTCAGAACACAGTACTGGGGAGACGGTGAGTACTGCAACTTTACACAAAGACTTTTATCCCACAACATTTTAAATTTTGTATAGAAACTGAACTTTGACCCATATTTCACACTCCCTAACGGGAGTTATTGGTTATTATTAGTCCATACATGTCACGTCCAGGGCAGGCATGTAAATAGTTCTAGAGCAGGCATTTATCAGGCACTTTATCACTATAATTTGTCATTATTGTAGTTGATTTCCAAAATGATCGAGTCTTTTGACAATGTTTAACACGGTCTTATTCAGCCCTCTCCACAGCCAGCAACATTATTTTCTCCAATGGCGATCTGGACCCTTGGGCCAATGGAGGGGTAAGAGATAGGATTGACAGGAGCAGCACTTTGAACTCTCTGGAGTCTGTCTGAAATAAGTTTCTGTTTGTTTGTTTTTTACAGGTGCGGACGTCCTTGAGCTCTTCGCTCATAGCAATCAACATATCTGAAGGAGCCCATCATTTAGATCTGAGGTAACGTGGACTGCTGTTCATGACTCTCATGCTTCATTACAGACGCTACTCTTTGATTATGACTGTTCTCCCGTGTCTCTGCTTTGTTCAGAGGCTCCAATGTTGCTGATCCAGTGTCTGTGTTAAATGCCAGGAAGACAGAATCTGAGCTCATTGCACAGTGGGTGAAGATGGAGAGGATACGTTTTCAACTATCTAAAAAAAAAAAAAAGAGTAAATTAACTAAATGAAGCAGATCCAGCGTTTATTGTTAAACATGTGACAAACAGTATGGTCATGATTATTAATAATGAAAATGATGGCCCCACCACAACATACTGCAAGTCCTCACGTGGATAGAGGAGAAAAAAAAAGACTTCCATTGTTTTATCAAATGCATACTTTTACCGTGTCAATACAGCTGAGCACTGTCTCTTGAAATATACCTTCAAACATGAGTAAGTTGAGAATACTTAGTACTAGTAAAGAGAGAGCAGAGGATGGATGGATGGATTGTAACTGGTCTACCTACTGTGAACGAGGGGTTAATAGATAGCAAATGTCAGCATGAGGAAGCTACAGAGTTGAAGGTTTAACAAAAGTTCAGTAGCTTTTTAAATATGATAGCTGGACAGATATCCTACTAGTATTCAGTATGAAATGTTATTGTATACTGTATAGTAGCATGTTAAGACGAATCTAAGGAAGGTACATGCATCTGCTTTACCTTTTTTCAAAACTGTTTCTTTAAAATCAGTGGCTTACTGTCAAATGACTGATCTTACATTACATGCATAGAGGGAACTTTTTTTGTTTTGTTCTGTCCAACCTCTGATCTGGTAATACATTTATTTTTTTTTTTTAAATCTGAACAACAACCCTGCATTTAAGACTTAAAGTGAATTCTGGTATGTTGGCTACAGCCAATAATTGTGGTAAAATTTTTGGTTTCTTTGTCACATCTGAATTTAGTTGCTAATCAGAATGTTAAATGGTTAGTGGCCTCTGTAATGCAATGTGCAATCATTTCTAGATGTTTAAATGGACCCAGGGAAGGTTCCTTAGTACAAAAGCTGCCAACATTTAGTAAACTGCTTAATTCTTGAAATACCTGTTTTTACCACAACATTCCCAAAATCACATGCTAAAACTACAGTTTTAAAAGCCTTTTTGACCATGATGGCATGATCTAAAAATAGAACCCCATTTTTTGGTAAAATATCAAAAGCTCTAACAATATCCTAATTGATCTCTCTAGGAAGAAATGGTTTTAGAAAATGGCTTTTATCTTTAGGTTTTCATTCCAAACAAAGAATGTTGGTGAATAGTCTTGGCATATCTTTGGCTTGGGAATCATGCCAACATTATCTAGTGGTACTATTGACATATACAGCCCTTACTGGCAGGATAATGACCAAGATCAAGGGTGTGTAAACACCATGTTTTGGAGGGGATGCTGAAAATTGTAAGTTCCTGGTTCATCTTATGAACATGTTTTAACCTAGCAAACAACTGGACAAGGAAAAAAAAAAAAAAGATAAATGTATATTGTAATTGATATTAACACAGACAGTAAACGGTTGAATGTTGCCTGAAGCAACATTGAAGGCACGCAGAGGACGACAGCTATAGAAGTTAGGGCTTATACACAGTATGGGGCTTTTGGTCTCAATGCAAATCACAAATAGGTTGTTCCCTATTGATATTTACAGAAATGAACGCAATCTGATCTGAAGCTACTAATCCAATTCAAAAACATCCACAAAAAGGTAATCCAGCCTAGCTGAGTATCTGAATGAAACATACACTACGAGCCAACTTAAATTACTTTAGGCTAAATTTACATTTAAATCTCACTGAGTTTGTACCTCCCACTAGACCAAACATATATATTTTCTAATTATCTACCTTGCTAT
This sequence comes from Percopsis transmontana, assembly GCA_025447815.1. Classification (NCBI taxonomy): domain Eukaryota; kingdom Metazoa; phylum Chordata; class Actinopteri; order Percopsiformes; family Percopsidae; genus Percopsis; species Percopsis transmontana. The sequence continues at coordinate 7,274 of JAOEHI010004315.1, read as the reverse complement.
TAACATGACAAGTAAAATTATTTAAAAACAACATTCAATTAAAGGAATAGCAGCTACTTAAGCAGAACCCCACCACATACATACACACACACACACACACACACACACATACCTCAAGTGCACACTGGCATTCAAGCAAAAGCTTCACAGTATAGAATCACATTTCTCTGTGAGGAGGCTGAGGTCAGAGGTGCAGGTTTCCTCTGCTCTTATCAATACAGACTCAAAACAGCTGGAATTCAAGTCAGTCTGTTCTTCAATGCAGATAAATGGGTAATAACATGTCAAGGCAACACCAGGTGACAAAGTGCTCCAATAAATAAGTCGGAATCTGGCTACGCGTCCATCTGCAAGAGGAATTTTCCAGCTGCGAACTTTAGGGTTGCTATGGCAACCTAGCACATTAGTCACTGAGATTTGATTTAAAAATAAAATAATTGTAATCATTCATCTTGGTGTTAGCCAAACCCTGAGATGTGTTTATGTACATGTCACACGCGTGGTGGGTGTTCTCAGCGGGTGGCCGACGGCCATATGGGCAGGGGGTGGGCCTCCGTGTTGAAGACATACTGGTCCAGGCTGATCAGCTGGGGGTCATCGGAGAAGAGCAAGAAGAAGTATTTGAGGGTCTCCCCCAGGAAGAAGCTCTCCATCTTGTCTCGGGGGCTGGGGTAGTCCGGGTCACGCACATTGTTGATGGAGGTGTAACCGCCAGTGGAAACCTGAGCGGAGACGGAGAGAGCACGCGTTGACAGCCTTCCATCCAATTTGCATTCACAGTGCTTAAAAACACGATGGATCATGGCATTTATTATAATGCATTTGTCAAGAATCCTGGAGCCAGACCCTGACGTGTGCTGACCTTGGTGTACTTGTTGAAGCTCTGAAGGATCTCCCAGCCCCAGGCTCTGTACTTTGTGTCCTTGGTCAATCTGTAGAGGTAAAACAGGCTTTCAACCGTCTCTGGTCTCAGGAGGTTGTGTCTGTCTGCCAGCTGAGTGAGAGAGAGAGAGAAAGAGAGGCACCATGTGAGAATCCACACACCCTCATCATTGAAACCAAACTATGACAAGGTAGTATTTATCACATACAGTCTAGGCTGATGTCAACATTAGATTATTAACTCATTAAGACCTAAGGTGCGTTCGAAGAAAGCAAACAACCGCCTAAAACAAGTGGGTTCTCAGCCTCTAGTAGATAAAAACATGAAATAAAAAATATTTCTTCACAGCGAATCTCTTAAATACACCAATATTACAATAACAGTTTGTGCCGATTGAAAAAGTATTTATAAAATTTAGAAGATTTTAAATTCTGCTGCCTGAACAACCAGGAAATGCCTGCCTAGTCTAATGAAACTCGAGAGTTAAATTGTAGTCTTAGTTAATGTTCAAGGCATATAAAATTAGAATGCAAATCCTAGAATGCATTTTGCCTTTCCTACGTGTATTTCAGTGAATCACGATGCATTTAAATGGTCACGGGTCTTGAAAACGATATTATCTAATACGCACTCACGTCACATCCGGTTAATGTATGTGTTAATGTGTTGGGAGTGCGATAACAGAGGAACACCACAATCCACTTTGGTTTAATAACAAAAAAAAGTTATGCATGAAATCGGATATATAAACCTAATCTTCGCATCCATAAATTTCTCTGAAGCCTTTTACCATCCAATGGTAAGTAAGTAATGGTAAGAAAGTATCCTGCTCCAAGGCATGTGGCCTGCTTCTCCACCCACCTTGACATCCACGTCCCTGGTGCTGCCCTGGTGCATGTTGAAGTGGACGATCTCTGGGCTGAGGCCTGTCTCCATCTGGGCGTACATCTGGTAGCAGGTCTCCATTAGCTGCTTGGCTAGCTCCATGTGGTCGCCGGGCAGCCCGTTGTGGTAGCCCAGGGCTAGCGTCCCAGGAAGGAAGCACACCAGGTGGTCCTGGAACAAGCCACGCCTTAGTGTTGACATACTGTAAACTTATTGGATGGTGGCACTGCTTAATGAGCCAACCTTAACACACAGGACATGCATCCCTTAAATCAGCCTCTATGGCGATTATCTGCCGGTCTATTTTATAATAAACTCTCCTGTCCTGCTCTGTGTTACGATCTACTCTTAGAATGTTAAAGCTCTTTGCTTGTATATAAACTATTCTTTTTCAGAATGGTATGATGATATGGGATAGCCCTGATGACTGCTGATGTCATTATTCTAACAGAACAATATGGTTTCAGACATTCACATTTCAAACAATAGACACACACTAGACCATATACAGAAATATGCAATATAGTAAAATATTCGCAGGTCAGTTTGAAAATATATCCTGTATTTACAAACAGCCTAAGATGTGTGTCCTAGTAGGCTGCAGAAAGCCTTGTATGAGGAGCTACTGACCATCTTAGAGCTGAACTGTCCATGGGAAAGCTCTCCAACAAAGGTGAGACCGTTAGGCGAGGACTTGTGCAACAGATTCTTCTTCACCCCCTCCACTGCCTGCAGGTAATCCTGTAGGAGCCTGAAACATACAAATACAGTAAGTAGGGCTGTATGTGCAAAACTATTCGGACTGACATTGGGTAATGCATAACATTTGTCACCCTTTATGTACAAAGTTATCATCATGCTAATATCCTGTTGGACAATAGTATGCTAATAAATCTCTAAACACTAAAGTGTGTGCGTGCTGCTGATGTTAACCAGGCTGGCAAGAGTTCTTGGAATCAAACATAATTATCACACCCAAGGCTTTACAAAGCAAACAACATTATTTTGCCTTAATCTTACGCCGGTAGCACACATCATGCCTCAGAGTGTTATTGCTCGCATTTCAAAGCTTTTTCTCTGCTCATACTTCCCGCAGATAGCCGGATATTTGGAAACTAGACTGTAATTAACATGATTTACAAATGTTATATAAAATGAAGAAATTATTGTCTTTTATGGACGGCAATCGTATTTCGGTGGACGATCACTCTTCGGCATGACCCCGGCAGATTAACACGGAAGTGTATTGAAAGCGGTCAGATTCGTGTCCTTTAGAATAAGGTAACTGATAACTAGATAGTTTTACGCAGTGATTTGGGGCTGGTAGGCAAACAGATCAATTTACAGAAGTAAGCAGTCAAAGCCATCTTGCCCTCAAAGATGACAATGATGTTGATTTACACCATGCTAATCGACGTATTTTCGTAATTGATTACGTCGATGAATGGCCCCAGCCCTGACAGCAAGAATGACTTTGTTTAGAAATATAGTGATGATTCCTGTCATATGCCTGAAACATAACTAGATATTGGGCTGATGTGCAGCACGTACACATCAAAGAACAGAGCCAGCTGCAGGACATGCCTCTCTCTCCTTGATGTGTAGTCAAGTTCATTTATAAAGCCCTTCATCACAACACAGTCTAAAAGAGCTGCACAGGGCACATTTTTCACATAGAAATACATTTGCTCTCATTGCAGCAAAAACTGCCACTCAAAGATGCAATGTGTGTGATCAAGCACAGCGGGTTCTGCTGTCCCATGCAACTCTAGAGACCTCACTATGTCTCTCTAGACTGACAGCTGTCACTAATGCTAAAGAAGAATAGTTGGGTTTAGGGAACAAGACGGTTTTTGAATAAACAAAGAGGGGAGGTATTTTATGCCAATGAGCCAAAGAAAAGACTTTTGCTTGCTTCAATAACCATGTCATTAACAGCTCATTTACGTCAAAGCCCGGAGGCGACACGGAAACAACTCAAGTGCTGCAAGCAGCTTAGTTGAAATCCCTTCCCCTCGAGTAGTGCCTGGTGTCTGCCAGAATATTCAATATTTCATGAGATCAAGTTGATCCCCCATGTTCAGTAAACATCACCAGAGCAGGAGAGCATGAATATTTGAGGCGCAGCGATGTGGGAGGCTAATGTCTCCCAGCATACAGGGGGATAGCAGGTACCACAGCACCTGTGGGCAGGGCGGTTGTTCCAGCTGTGTCAGATCTGTCAGCGGAGAGGGGAGCGCTCTGCGTGTCAAGTATTACCGCTGCCAGCGGGCCTCTCGCCTCACACCGGCTTGGGTTAAAAGGCCAGAATTCAAAGCAGTATGAGCTACGTCTGTATGTGACTAGACAGAAGGTGTAGGTGGACAGCACTTTGACAACAGAAGAGAGTTAACGTACTGGTCCTCCTTCTTGCCTCCCTGAATCCAGACCTTCAGCAGGTACTCATAGTAGCTGTCGGCCCGCGCGCCCAGAGTGTAGATGCCCTGGTGGGTGAACTGGCCGTTGTTGGTGTTAATGAACATGGGGACCAGGCCGTCTAGCTTGCCGTCCAGCGCATGCACCTGCTTCATGACCTGCTCCACCGCCGCCTGCAGCAAACCCAGGACAGGACGCATGGATCAAACCTCACACCACAGGTAGCTGCTGGCTAAAACATACATACTGACTTTGTGCGTGTACAGTGGAGTTACATTTTCTAAATATATAATTGCTCATTATATTCTGCTACAATTTCCATGATTACATTACGTTACTACAAAATAACCTGGAGAGAATTAAAAAGATACCAAAAAAATGAGACAACATAAAAAATAATCCTATTATCATATTTTTTAAATTTAATATCTGAGCAAAAGAGACCTGATTCCTTTATTTAATTAACACATTTTTAATACTTATTTAGTAAAGGCAGTTATCATTAGATAATTTCTATTAATGCCAGGTACTCTTTTAGTTTTACTTAAGTAGTAGTATTGTGGTCACTTTTAATTTGCCATTACTTTGTCCACCTGTGTGTGTGTGTGTGTGTGTGTGTGTGTGTGTGTGTGACCTGGTACTGAGGGTCTTGCGTGAGGCGGCTGAGCTCCCTGAACTCCAGCTGGATGGTGGTGACCTCTGCCACGGTGCTGTCCGAGGTCCAGCGGGGAGGGTGGGCCGTGCCCTTCCCGATGTTCACGTCAGAGTAGGGGATCTTGGACGGGGTGTTGAAGGCAGGCATTAACCTGGAACCTATGTCTTTCTATGGAGGGAAAACGTATCCGTATGAGCAACAGGCTGGGAGAGAAGCTCTGAGCAGGTAGGTAGGTAGGTAGGTGTGTGTGTGTGTACAAGGCGGACTCACAGCTTTGTCCAGGAACAGCGTATCTCCCGTCAGATGGTAGGTGCTCAGCAGGCCTCCCAGGATGCGGATGGTGCTTTCAAACAAGTTGACGTCCACGTTCCTGTTGAAGGACAGCTCTGTGGCCACCCACGTCTTGGCCTCCTCAAACTCTAGAAGAAGAAGAGCGAAAGCAAGCTTTGAAGGGCAGCTCCAGGGAGAAGTGAGAAGTAGCTTTACACCGGTTGAGCTCAGCAGGTGGAGATCACAACAATATTATGTAGCCATGTGTGTTGTATACAGTACCAGTCAAAGGTTTGTACACACTTTTCCATTCAAGTGAATGGGAAGTATACTGCATTTCTGTCAACATACAGTCTACACACTTTTAGCCTCTGAATCAATCAAGCTGAATCAATCACAGAAACGTTTAAACAAATTTCCCCATTTCAGATTTCTTTAATGTCCAATGTTAGATGCTCAGAGTGATACGGACACATAACTATGATAAACACAGTTCTTAAACAACTATAGTATGTCATCACTGACATTGGGCTGACAAACACGAGAACTGTGCAGTTCCTTGCATAAAATTCCTTTGTAACTCTTTGAACCTTTTGAAAACCCTAAAACTTTCTCTATTTGTTCAGACTAGTTCCAGTCAGAGGGTCAGGGCACCTTCTTTCAGCCCAAGAATCCACATGGTGTCCAGAGCGTCTATGAGTGTCAGGCCCAGGCCAAACCACTCCCCATAGGACTTGGAGATGGGCCTGAGCTCGTCGTGACCCCAGGCAAAGTCCTTGTAGCCCTTCCACGCATGTCTGAAAGCATCTCGCACCGCCTCTAGCCTACTGGCTTCTGAAATACCAAAAAAAAACGACAACAACAGACACAGTCCCACATTAGTCTACGAAGTGAGATGGTTCACGCTGAAGAGAAATTTAATAGAGGCCTACATTTAAGGCAACAATCTTAATAATTGTATTATATAGTAGACACATGTCAGTTTCAATGCTATTTATAGCTGACCGAGGTGACACAATAATGATCCAGCCAATTCCATCTTCATCCATTTGCAGTTCTGCTGTGCTGCACAGCAGTGGTCCAGCAGAGAGCATAGGCAGTATACAGTAAGCCTGATATACTGATATACTGGGTTTGGTTTCAAAGTCACCAAGTACTTTGTGAATACATGGCACTTGATTTTGATATCGACCAAGGCACATTAAAGATTTAAAAAGTCACCCGATTCCCCAGGTGATTGGATTGGATTCCCCCCCTTGTTGCCCCCATCCTTTGTGTCTTCAGTCGCCTGCTCAGCCTCGATAACAGCCCCGCGCCAGCTACACAAAACAAAAATAAACTTGTGTGAGTCCTTTAACTTTATGATGCCTTTATTCTTGTCAATCAAACCGACTGAGTAATCTTGGTAGTTTAAACTAAAATAATTACAATCCACTGAGAAGATCTAATTATTATGGACCCATAAATACGGGAACACACACACACACAAACACAGATGTATTTGTGTCAGTAGTGGCAGGTAGGTTCAGGCAGGTTTAGCCTTTAAATCTGACCTGATGACTTCTCCCTCTTTCTTGTCCTCCTCTGCCAGCGTGTCTGAGGCGTTGGCTCTCTTCTGCATACGATTCTGCAAGACAGGTGGTCCTCGCTTGTAGGGTAGTCGCTTCAGTTTCTGAAGGAGACGGTTATAAGGGTCAGTAGTCAAGTATGATGGGAACGGGTAACTTTTTTCCATAGTGGTTCTATGATAGGCCTTGGAAAATAGGAGCCGAGAGAAGACAACAGACTAGGACTCCTTACTTGATTACCTCCGTCCTTGCAGAGACAAGACTGTCTCCTCTAAAACTAGTCTTGTTGTCTACCTCGTGTAAAAGGTGGCAGATTTTGCTTCCTCCTTTTTTCACATTAATTTTGCATACTATATGTATCTACATTTCCCCATGGTACTTTCACTTTAATTGGCTGTAGAGGGATTCAGCTAAACCTTAGTTAACTTGTTGATGTTAAGTCATTGTATTATTGTTGTATTATTATACTAAGAGCGTGTGTAGCTGGAAATGTAGTACAGTGAGGAGGAGCAGCATTGTTTAGGGAAGTGTGTGTGTATGTGTATATATATAGATATATATATATATCTATATATATATATATCTATATCTATATATA
>JAOEHI010004314.1:0-37825 GCA_025447815.1 Percopsis transmontana | reverse complement strand
CTGCTCCATGTAATAGCAGCATGTAATTGTAAGTCGCTTTGGATAAAAGCGTCTGCTAAATGACCTAATTGTAATTGGGGTTGATGCTGGACAACAATTTGGATTTCTTGAATCCATCCAGTCGCACAGACCTTGGAAGGGGGTTTGTAATTCACATGGGCTAGTGCTACACCCACTAATCACGTGGTTGTGTCGTTTTCAGGAGCAGTACCGGTTCTGCTATGAACTGGCCCTGGAGTACCTAGACTGCCTGGAAGTCAGATAACACTGATACTTAAACCGCCTGTTCTGCCTCAAGGAGCCAGACTGCACCCTGGGTCCTCCCGACCCCGTGTCCCGGTTCCTGGTTTCCGATGTTGGCCATGGCTCCTTGGTCCCTGTATACAGCTCTGGTTGTCCCCTTCACCATGCCTCGATGAAACGTTTCCTGCCACACTGACGCTAAGAAATCAAGTTTGCCGGCCATCTTTGTAACATACTAATGACATCCTTCGCTTCTCCTCAGCATTGTCCTAAAAACGTGCGCACTTTTTTTTGTCACTTAACATCTGCCAAACCAGAGTGCATTAACAGGAATGGTTAGATTTATACACCGTCACCGCTGCGACCTGACCACTGGTAGGCAGCAGAAGAGCCGCTGGTTCGACACCCGGCGCTGCGCTACAGTACGGCCTGCCTTACAATGAGCAAACACCGAAAAAGAGATTCTCCGGCTGAGACCGGCCATCGGTTGATATTGTGTGTTTGTTTTGTACATGGTGCAATCTGCTGTTGATAAACCTCTCATGTCGTACCGTGTTACCTGCGGACTGGACCTTTCTCGAATCGAGGCTGGCCGAGCGAGGGGAACGGAAGTCGGTCACATCCCAACGGGCATGCCCGTACAGAAGTAGTAGAAGTGTCTCGTACCTGGTTTCTATTTATTTATCGTTCGTGTAAATAGGCGTTCGGTTTTATTTCCCGACCCAGATGTTTCTAGATGTTGTCTTATCTGTGTGCCAATACGTTCTCTCTGTGTCTGTGAAAAAAGGGGACCACTTCCGCATCTGCATGCCAGTCTTAAGTGTGTGTCCATTGCAGTGTTTGGCCCAGTCTGCTTCAGGGGGTGGGGGTGGGTCTGCTACGTCAAATCTCCAGTAGTCCGAGAGAGCTATGTAAAAGAATTAAACAAATACTGACGTGCCGCTGTGGGAATATGGTGAACACCTCACATATGAAAACAGTGGCTTTCTAAATTTGTATTTATTCAATGTGTTTTATTTTCTAAATAGTGTATAAATGAAAAGAAATAAAAGATATTATGTTGTTCCATAACATCGCATTGTTATGCTGTTTACGTTGTTTTATTGTACATGTGCAGCACATTTCAATTAGGTAATTTATCTTTTATCCAAAGCGACTTACAGTATATGCTACTATTACATGGAGCAGATAGGGGTTAGGCATCTGGCTCAAGGATGCTTACAGGTAGGCCAACTCTGGGGCTCAAACCCACTACCTTCCGGCTGGGAGTCCAACACCTAGACCACTAGACTATCCTGCCCCCATGTCTTGGCTCTACAGTGTTTGTGATGATAATATTGTTAGGACAGGCAGTGGATATTTCTACTGTAATTAAAAGGTCCGCAGTTCATTCTCTTGACCTATCATTTAATTTACTCTTATCATTTAATTAGTAAGTGTAATGGACTTTTTTTTATCATTACACACCATATAGCTTTCTGCCATATCTTTAATTGGAGAGTCTTAATGATCCATTGATCCAAGGCATGCTCCTCTCAATCTGCTCACAGAGTTCACAGTGATGTACTTAGTGCCTTTTATCACTGGCTGATAAGCATTTGACCCGTTTCTACCCATTTCTGCGCTTATCTTTTTGTTGTTGTTTTTCTCCTAATATCTGTCCAGGCTCTCCACTTTAAAACTGGAGGCAGGTCAGAGGTGGCGCTGCGCTGTATTCATTGGCTGTCAAAAAGTTCTATAGGCTTACTGTAAGAAATGGCCTACTGCAGAGGCAATAAATCTAGTTTACATACTACATTCAGAGGAGGATAAAAGGCAGCTCATTATGTGAAGGGTGTAAAACACAATTGCTATTGTGTTCAAGGTGCAAAGCGCAAACGCAGCACTCTTCCTGGCATCTGTTTACGTATGATTAAGCAAATGTGTTAGTGTCTTCTATATTGGGTTAATTTCCTTAAAAGAAAACAAGCCCTCAGCAAGATTCATCTTAAACGCTGTTTCTTTCTATTGCAGCTGATCTGAGTGGTTTGAAGGAAGGCCTTCATTGTTCTCACACTAATGGCTCTAATTGTTGCAGGGGCATTTTGTCTCAGATTGGATGGTTGCTCTCTGAAAATGAGAATTCCTTCATAGATTAATACAATGAAAGTGAGTTCCTTTAAAGAATATCTCGGTAGACATAGTCATTTATCATTAGCTATTAGCTACATGTGTACAACTCACATTTTGTTTTGTTTTTATTGTATGGCCAAAAATCAGTAAAGAACTTTAAAAGACAGCGGTCACAGCAAACCTGTGTAAATCTCCAAATTGTTCAAATGCTCAATCCTAAGGTATTAATATTAAAAGGGCAGAGGCCAAGCTATATGGGCAGACTGTAAGCTGTAGGACAATATATAACAATGCTGGACTGGATTCTGCTCCCATGACAGATCTGTTGGCTCCGGGAGCCTGCAGGTGTTCTGACAGTGCTGTATGTCATGTCTTCTGGGTTCTCTGCACCCCGGGAACCAGTGGTTCAGCCGGTCTCCAACCTGCTTATCACCCGTACGCAGGTCCATAATAATTGTGTTCCCTTAAATGTCAGCAACTGTTTTGGGGCAACACCAAAACTGCAGAGAAAACAATTGTGGAATATGGAGCACTTAGCGTATTTCTCCAGTGGCTTTGTAAAGTGCTCCAGTCATGCAGATGTTAGAAACGTGAATCGATTATTATTCCCCTTCTTCACCGCAGAAGGTTGCCTAAATCTCTAGAGGTCTGCGTACGTGTACGCATGTGTGTTTCTCTTCCGAAGGATGGCAGGTTCAAATTCAGCCCACTTTATCTCGGTGCGGAATTATCTTATCTCTGACTTGACTTTACATCGCATTAAATTAGATGAAGCCCTCGCCCTCACCCGAGACTTGTGTCATCGCTTTACACGGTCAAATGGAATGATGTCACCGAAGGTCTGCGCCTCTTTCTTAATCGTGGCAGTAAAAGCTGATGATAGGTGGCGAAGAAAAAAAAACGTCGGAATCAATATGGCAAGCGACATCGATTATGTCAGCTCCAGATCATACATAACAGCCAAGAAGGCGTCACTTAATGGCAAATGGTGTCGCTCGTATCACGAAGGTATCACATCACGGGCTACAGCCTCCGGCGGTGCTGAAATGTAGGACAGGAAGACACGATGACAGAGGTCTCTCTCTTTCTCCCTGGTGTTGTAATCTATGGAGCAGCGAGTGGCCGAGGGCAAGTCAATAATGACCCTGCATTATCACAGCGGCTTTTGGGTCCACAAGGCCCATGCCTCCATCCATCTGTGGCACTTTATGACGGAGAGCTCTGTGTGGGACCGCACGGGGCCAAGGCAACAGCAACTTCCTGGTCCCGGGCCAGCAGAGTTATGCTGTGTCCTAGGTGTATGGCTTCCTGTCACATCTGATAAACTGACCGACGCTTGTCCCTTCTGCTTTGATTGCTGGATTTGACTGGATTCCAAGCCCCCTCTTCACCCATGTAGACTAACCTACCTGACTGTTATTGTTGGGTTTACCTGTTAGGCTGGGACAAGACAATTTACATTTCTTGATATGATTTTTCTTATAGCAGGTCTATTTGCAGCCTGCAGACCTCAGCAGCAATGTAGCTCCGCCCAACTCAAGCAATGGTCTTTTAGGCAAGATGTGTTTTTTGAATCAAAATGCCTAAAATATTCTTAAATAATATTAAAATAATTCTGAATTTGATTGTTGCAATATATGAAAAGCCAACTGTGCTGCACACCCATCAGCCATAACATTATGACCACCTGCCTAATATTGTGTAGGTCCTCCTTTTGCCGCCAAAACAGCCCTGAACAGTGGAGGCATGGACTCCACTAGACCTGTGTGTGCTGTGGTATCTGGCACCAAGACTTTAGCAGCAGATCCTTTAAGTCCTGTGAGTTGCGAGGTGGGGCCTCCGTGGATCGAACTGGTTTTTCCAGAACATCCCACAGATGCTCGATTGGATTGAGATCTGGGGAATTTGGAGGCCCAAGTCAACACCTTGAACTCGTTGTTGTGTTCCTCAAACCTTTGGCAGGGCGCATTATGCTGCTGAAAGAGGCCAATGCCGTATCCATGAAAGAGTCTACATGGTCTGCAGCAATGCTTAGGTAGGTGGTACGTGTCAAAGTAACATCCACATGAATGGCAGGATCCAAGGTTTCCCAGCAGAACATTGCCCAAAGCCTCTGCCGGCTTGCCTTTTTCCCATAGTGCCAAAAAGAAAACGTGATTCATCAGACCAGGCCACCTTCTTCCATTGCTCCGTGGTCCAGTTCTGATGCTCACGTGCCCACTGTAGGCTCTTTCGGCACTGGACAGGGGTCAGCATGGGCACCCTGACTGGTCTGCAGCTACGCAGCCCCGTACGCAACAAACTGCGATGCACTGTGTGTTCTGACACCTTTCTATCAGAACCAGCATTCACTTTTTCAGCAATTTGTTCTACAGTAGCCCGTCTGTTGGATGGGACCACACGGGCCAGCCTTCGCTCCCCACGTGCATCAATGAGCCTTGGCCGCCCTTGACCCTGTCGCCGGGCGGCCAAGGCTCTCAGGCAGTATTGCTTTCAATACTGCCTGATACGTCCCCCTCAAAATCTACGCCTATGCCTCCCCCTACAGTCACATGTCCTTTCTGGGACAGTCAGGGAAGTTTCAAAATATAAACGGCGAGCTGGGGCAGAACTTGTTCCAGGCCCAGGGGGAGATAAATCACAATGATTGCACCATTAAACACTGTCTTTCAAAGCATAAAAACATTTGAATAGCAAGATGCTATTGATCCATTACTTGTGGAGAGCATTTGTATCTTTTCTTGATGAAATTCACCCAGGATGACAGTTTTTGTCCTCCGTGCTCGACTGACATTCAGACAAATGATAACGTGTTATGCTGCGGGACGATATATCCTCCTTGTAATCTGTCTAAGAATGCCTGGAAAATATATCTACGTTGACTTAAAGCATTAAGACAGATGCGCAGTAAATATAAAGTACCATCATTTGTAAACAAAAGAATAGTTGAAAGCTACTTTAGTTGTCTTTAGCCTCCTTTTTATTTACTTCTCTACTGCCCGTGGCTGTCAACTCCATTTCTTTAGGCACCCGTTTTTTATTAGCATCTTGTGTGGTTATAATACACAAATAATTCATTGTCTCAGCCAGTTCTCTGTGGGGACAGAAGTTAGTGGGCTTGGCCTACGAAACAAAACAAAACTCACAGAATATTAGGCATGGCATATGAAAACATAATGGCATAACAACAACACAATCTAATGTTTGGTCTATGGTTTACTGTAACTCTTGAGTCATATTTTTCTCTAGTACTCTTTCTCAGCTTTGGATTCCAGAGGGGAAATGAAAGCCTGCGAGGGCCAGGTGGGTCAGCACAGGCAAATAGAATCACATCCCTAGTCATCAAACATACCGTCCGTGAGCCTGGCTTTGGCGCTACCATGACGGGAACTGTCGAATATGCCTAGCCCAGGTAGTGGAGGCTGCACATAATAACAAGTTCATATACAGTCAGCGCCTGCTGAAACACAGCCATTGTCGGTGGATGGTTCCCAAACAGCCCGGGGACTCGCCTGAACAAAGCTTATTGAAAGCCATATCAGAGGCAATATCTGAGATGGATGTCCAGTCCAGTTTCCTCCACTGCCACAACGCACCGCTCTACACATCGTTACACCTCCGAATTGATTATCAAATTGAAGCCGGTCTGTTGACCTAATGCTATGAAGCAGTTTCATGTTTCAACATGACAGACAGTTCATGGCAGAACAGCACTTGATAAGTTCCTCAACTCTAATGGCCCTGGAAATGAAATGGCACAAGCCCATACTTCTCTCCTCTGTCTCCGCTCAGCAGAAGCCGTGAACCAATCTCGGGACGCGGACAGAAAATCAATACCCAATCACCTTGCGAAGGCATGGAGAGATGTGCTAAGTTAACCCCAGGGAATATGTTTCCATGCGTTGAGATCGGAGCACTAAAAAATACTACCCGCTTAGCGGAGAGATTTTTATTTGTATCTAGATTTAATGGTCTACCTGTGTATGGGGGCTTATATTTGTGTGTGTGTGTTTTTAACAGGTGTGTACGTATGCTCACGCACAAGTCAGACCTAAGGGAACTACACTGCAAAAAATAGTGAGTGAAGTTCTCCAAACACACAGTTGTTTCTTATACCTGTATGGTGGCAATATGGAGACACACAGTGTTAAACACTTGACACTGTAGCTTCCTTACCTCAATATTATGTCCTTACGGTGACGTTCAGCATTCATTTATCCCTTGTACGCAGTGGGTGCTCACGCAGGAACTATTCACTTCTATTGTTTCTCAGAAACATACTCTTAAGTACATACATAAACATACATATTCTTAAATTACTGTGGTTTCATTTAATTTAGGGAATACTGTATATAAAGAAGCTGAATTCAAAACATAAATATATATTATATCAAACACAACAACCGAACAGAAAGTCAGGTTAGAATGATGGTTTAATTTAGAGAATGAGGGCATCTTGAAAATGTGTAATGTTCTGGGAATTTCTTACATACTACCAGTAGAGACAGCTCTCCACTTTACAGACGTGTTTTTGAAAAACAATGGAAGTGAATATCACATGATGAAAATGAATCTCCAGTCCGTGAACGATGGATCACTGAATAGTCAATGAAGTAATTTGTGGGATGTGCAAGGATTAAAGCACTGTTGCTGTTTTAGACAGGCAGGCAGGCAGGCAGACAGACAGACACACTTAAGTTGTGGTTTATTTTAATGTGCCCAAATTTGCCCGACATCAGTTGCAGAACCTCTAATGAAACTGCCTTTAGGCTGCGCTGACCGAGCTCCATGGGTTCACTTCTGGTACATCTTTGAAGTGATTCTTTAGGTTAGCACGCCATTCAGCATTTGAAAGAGATTCGGGATGGAAATCAGTGCCGACATGTTCACTAATTGCCAGTACAGCCCTCTATTTTGTTGTTGGGATTAAAGCAACATTGATGTGGGCTTTCGTTAAACTTGACTGCTAAAAAGCAAGAGGAATGTTGATGTACACTGGCAGAGCAAACCCTCTCTACATCTCTGTACTTCTGAATAATAGTGTGCAGCATGCATTGCCCCGGGGTCATATAAACCTGTTCTGCATGCACGGTAAAAGATAGCTGTCCAGAGTTGCAGTGTATCAGCTGTGTATAATGTTCCGGGAATTTGTATTTCTACTTGGCTTCTCACTTGGCTTTGAAGTTTTTCCACTGGTTTCAGATCCCCCCCCCCCCCCCCCCACACCCACGCCATATGATTGTTTGCTCGCCTCGGCTGTGCTTTCTTTTGAAGTAGTGTACGCTTTTATTTGGGTGATTCACTGCTTTGGAGGTCTTTTACTGTCAGCTTTATAGAAGTTGCATTTCTGGTCACTTCAATAATAAAGAGTGACATTCCAAAAGAAAGCCATATGATTACGTTTCTTGTGAATACAAAGCCACTAATATGCCAGGGCACTGTAGGTCTTAAGTCATGTACTGCTAATCACACAAAACACTAGTTAATTAAAACTCAGCTTAATGAGTAATAGAGTTCAGAAGTGCCCTCAGAACCCCCAATTAGTCTCAGTTTTGGCAAGTTAGATTGTTCCGTAAAGGCCTGAGGGTGTTAAAAAAGATCTGAAGCTTTGTCACACAATGGAGAAAAAATAAGAGCCATATAGGAATTAAAAACGGAACACTATTAATTTAAATATTTCTCTATATTCCAGTCATGAACTGGAATGACCTGTAAAGCGCAGAGGTGTTTTTGGCCGATCAGACCACTTCTCAGGTTGAAGGGGGGCAGTCTTAAGTAGATGTCGGCCACATATACAGTAATGTATTGTATATGCCAATGATAAAGATAGTGTCAGTTGGCCCGACCAGCAGGTGCAACAAAACGGATAGTCAGTGCGATGTCAATCAATTGTGTGTGCAGGCCTACGTACACAGCCTACGTACAGGCCTACACAGGCCTACGTACAACAAGTCCAAGAGGTCAGCCAAATTAACTGAAAACACCCGTTTTGGCATTTACAAGCCCTTGGAGTCTTTATCAGGTATTAAAATATTGTACAGTATGTGCCTTATAACTGTGGTGATATTATTTGAATGGCACACCTCACCTTAAAATAATAGTTTGTACCATTACTATAAAAAAACTTTGGTGCAAGGTCACGTCCTTTAGTGTAGTTACAACCTTTTATCAAATCCATTGTGTTTTTATTCTTAGTTCCAAGCTACTAAATTTGCTTTCTGAGTGGATTAGAAAGAAAATAGTACACTGACATATTTTTGTGAATGTAAGCGAATATCTGACCACCTACAGGGTGGACAGAGGTTATAGGTAATCGCTCTCTTTTTCTTTTTTTTGCATTTGTGTGCAGGACTCAATTTTGCTAGTGATGACCCCATTGTAATCCCAGGTGCAAAGATGGTCTCCCTCACTCTCTCTCTCACAAAGCCCTTTAATTTATTATCCTCGGCCCATAAGAAGCCTCATTTCACTCTTAAGTAGCTTTGTTTGCTTTCACTGCTCATTGCGGTGTTTTTTCAGTTGGTCGCACACAAACCCAACAGATAATGATCCTTTAGCCCTGCGATGCAGAGCACTAACCAACGTCAAAGAGAGCAAGCATGGCCCTCTTTGACGTGTGAGCATTTCAGTGGCAAAAAAAAGTTTAGTGATACAAAAGGCTAATCTTCAGTGGCTATAAAATAAAAATGACTCTGTTTCCAGTGGTATGATGGGCTTGTAATGCACACTGTATAGCCTTTTGGCATCTCTCAATGGTGCTTCAGGCAACTCCCAAGCCTCATTCTGTCAAACAGTGTTTGGCCATTTGGTCACGCCAAAATGAAAGCCAACATTTTCGCTCCAGCCAGCATTTTGTAACAGAAAGTTTAGAGTAAAATTGTGTAAGATGTTCACCTCAATTTATATTTGACCCTCTGGGTGTCGATATCTCGAGTAGTTACCCAATACTATCCAATTCCCTTGTAATTTACTTCGTCATTTTCATTCGTAAGTTATTGTAGTCTGTGGGCTCTCTGTTTTGAGTGTCGGAACATGAGCTCCTGCAGGGAGGGAAGGATTGATGTGTTTGGATTTTGGATTTTGTCAATCTCCGTACTCTGCCATTGTAGCGGCATGAATATTTGATAGATGAAACAGAATCATGTGGTTTCTGTTCTGTAGCAGTCTAAAATATTCTGCACTGATACTCAGGTTTCTCTGGGCCCAAGGCCACGGCTAGGTAAAATGTACCAGCGGACATCCAATCCAAACTCCCTCAAACATAGCCACCAGGCGCTGAGCCATTCTGAACACTTACCTTTAATATTTATTATATGGAGGGACAGTTAACTGAATTTTTTTTCCCTGAGCTCAGTTGTCAGTTGGCGAGACCAGGCTTCTTAAACGTGAGAGCCAGCCCTAGGCAGGGTTTCAGACTCATCTGTCCCCCCACATCCTCCCCAGATTCTGTCGGGGCGCACGTTTGCCCAGGCAAACCCGAGGTGAACCATCGATTTCTATTGGAATTCTCTTGGAATGCAGGACTGCGAGCTCCCTCCTGACTTCCAAGAGGAGGGCCGTATAACGCGCTGCCCTCCCCGCATGTCAAGCGAGGGTGTCAAATCGGCATGAAGCACCGGGAGTGCGTTGACTAGGGAGTGAATTAGGCTATGGTGAATCACTTCCTGCCACCCCTGGTCCACTCCCCCTCATCTGTTCCTTTTCCTTTCTTTTCCGCCGAGACGCCGGACTTTCTTGTGTGGTTCTGAGGAGTGAAAGAATTCCCCGGGGCCCGTCAGCGTGTATTTCATGTGCTTCCATCAGCCTTTTTTATTGCACCCTCTCAGGCTCAATGTGAATGGGTTTGATAACAATTATATTCAAGCCAAGAAAATGGAAAATATGGCAGGCACTCTTCGTGTGTATCCTCATTTCTGTAGGTCTGTGTCCACACACACACACACAAACGCTGTATGTGTGTACAGCCTGTGTGTGTGTGTGTGCATTTATTACTTGAAGGCCTGATCCATCTCAGTCTGTGAATTGTATGTGTGGTGTGTGTATGTTTCTATGGTTCTGTGATCACGCAATTACATTAAGAAGACGATTTTATCCAAAGCAACTTACATTGAGTACACTTACAAGTATTATTGAGCAGGTAGGGGTTAGACATCTTGCTCAAGGCTGCTTACAAGGTATAGGCCGGGCATGTTGGGGATCGAACCCACAACATTTTGGGTGGGAGTCGACTACCCTAACCTCCTAATAGACATTTTTCACAGTGACCCGGAAGTGCTACCAAGGATGGGTACACTTTCTTCCTGTCCTGTCTGACTGAATTGTTGAAGTCCCTGTCCACTCAGGTGTTTGGAGTTCATGTGGCTGAGTTCTCAGCAAGGTAAATATTGTTAACGAAAACACAAAAACTAGTTGTGAAAAACGAGGCTTTGCAAAAATACGATAAATAACTCAAAATGTATTGTGTGTTTGCAAAACTAACTAAAATAAACAAATTATAGAGAAAATGTCTTTAGTTTTTGTCTTTGTCACACACTGACTGACGCACATCTTTTATAGTTGGTTTTATAGATGGTTGTTCATCTGTCCTACTGTAAGTGAATAAAGTTTTTTAAATGGTATGATATTTTGTTGAGTTTTTACTACACAATACTTTTTCTAACCTTGCTCGCCCCTGACAAATACCCCATATTACAAAAAACACTGAAACTAATAACTAAGCATTTAAAAAAAATACTATCTAAACTGACACTAGCAAACCCGCTTTAAAAGTTAATTAAAACTAAACTGAAATTAAAAACAAAAAGTCAAAACGAAATAAAATAAAAGCTAAATTATATTTTTTTTAGTATATGCAATTAATGCATATTTTTGCACTAACTTAAATAAACTTGTGGGGTGGTAAAAGTTGTGTAATTTAAGAGTTTCTCTTCACAGGCTAGACAGGAAGAAAGTTCACCCCTCATCGGTAGCACTTCCACTGTAAAAAAGGCTAATCAGAAATAATAATTAAATAATAAATCGATTTTAAAAAGACATGTATTTTTTGCTTAGTAACATTACCACCGCTTCTCTCTCAAAGCCTTAACTGCATCACCAAGGCATGACACCCTCTGGTCTTTACAGCCTTGCTAGCAGGTGTCCATGATTTTCAATCAACACAGCCTTCAGACTACCTCTAGCGCACAATATAGTACAAAAAGGCATCAGGGAGGGGAGGGATTTTAGTAAACATTTTACACCTATCTTTACGTGGAACAGGAAACAACATAGTTTAATTTGAATGATATTTCTGTGTGTAGGCCTACTGTAGCATGTAGCTTACAGTATTATACCCTAGACAGTACATTTGCGTGTGCTTCTGTATGTGTGTTTGAAACTCGACAGTCCCTCCGTGTGCCAGTTAGTTCATTTGGCCGAGGTCCACGAAACAGCAGGCAGACACACACCCAGGGGCTGTGGTGATGAGGTGGTGTCAAGGCCGCCTGAGAGAACCTGAAACTTTTCAAAGTGTGAGAATTGGCCTCAGATGCTGCCCGCTGACACAGAATATTGTGACACCGGTCAGACATGTCCTGGTAAAAACACCGCAGTGAAAAGCAGGATTGCTTCATGGCAATGTAAAGTGCTTTTTGAAATGAGCTCCCCAGAGGAACAATGTGAAGAGTTTTTCTTCAGGAGCATACTTGGAATGAAATTAAATGGAAAAACAATTTTTTCCACAAAACACTGGTCTTTATACTGTACGTATTTAAGACATACCTAGGACATATTCACGATAAGTTGTGGAAGGGTATAACCATTAACATTTATGATGTTTGTGAATTTAGTTTGCTCATGTTTAATCGCGGTGGCTGACTGAAAAAGGTTTGTGCATTTCTCGTGGCAACTGCAGTGATTACTTTCCTTAAATTGTCCATTTATTAGAAAATAGAAGGAAACACTCAAAGAAACCATCCAACAGTGACTTATGAAAATAACATTATTTTCGTCTTTAGCGAAATATGAGTATTCTAGCAGGTCTTATCCCTTCCCCGTGTAATGATAGACCAATATCCTTTACCCCAGATGCCTGTTCTCCTATTAAAAGCCCTTACCTCCTCCTCTCTGCAGAATACTTACCAATCTAGTGAAATCACACCATGCACTGACTCCTCATAGAGAAACACATCATTGCTCCAATTATGGCTCCAATTATTTTACTCATAGTGTGTAACAATATATAAGTAATTAAATCTACATACAGCCACGGTAAAAATTAAGAGACCACTGCACATTTTTAAAATATAATATATAATAATATATAATTGTGGTTATATTCTTTATATTTATATTATATTTTTAAAAATGTGCATTGGTCTCTTAATATTTTCTATGTCTGTGTATATATACACATACATACATACATATATATATACACATACATACATACATGGTGTATATATACACACACACACATACACACACACACACGTTTGTGCTTTTAAACTATATATTTATATATATATATTTTGTCTTGAATAAATGTAAAAATCTACAAGGGGAAAAATTATTGTACTTTCTTTTTTACACTGTTTAATTTGTTTCTTGATAAGAGCGGCACTGTTATTTTGATAGCCAGGCAGATAATTTGGATAAGACAAATGATCTGACTGCAGATTTTGTGTTTCGACTTTATCATTACATTGTAATGTCATGATGGAAACTAGTTGTTTTTGCCTAGTGTAACAGACCATCTGACAGAGGATATAAGGAACCCAAGTGTTTATTGAAAAAACAGACCACAGGATTCAATAGGGTTGGATGGTAGGCAAGGTCCAAGACAAGCAGGGGTCAGGCGATCACCATCAGGAAATCCAGGGAATCATCCGTACTCGAACATGATCAAAAAGGCCAGGGTCAAAACCGGGAAAACCAACAGGAGAGACACAAAAACAAACCCTATCTACGGAGGGAATATAACTCTGCTCAAGGGGTGAGTAACGCTCAGAATGTAACATGTAGAAGGCCATGCAGTGAACTGAGGGAAGTGAGGATCTCAATAACTACGGACTGGTGTGCTGAGTGGAGGGACTGTGTAGCATGTTGAAGTCACACTCCCACACAACCATGTCTCTTAGTCTGCTGGGCACGGGTTTATTTCCCACACTGTGATAGACAGTCCGTTGTGAACACAAATAAAACACAGGACTTGTAGCTGCCTGGTAGCTCGAGCGAAAAGTGCACACAAAAACAGGTCTTGCTGGGTCCTTCCCACGTCTGGCATCTCCCCAGCTCAGTGCTCTGCCTCTGCTTATAAGGGAGACAGGTGATTAATAATGGCACACACCTGCTCCCAATCCCCGGGAGCCCTATGAACCACGCCTCCCCACAGACCCCCTCCCACACACACACACACACACACAGAGCTAAACCACACAACCCTCCACAGACTGATGAACTAAACTGGATGCAGGTGTGTGAGAACTGAACGGGGAAGTAACCTAAAACTCAGGCTGCGGTCTTTTTCTGCTTAGGAAGGTTCCTAACGTTTTAAGAGCTGGTCAAATTCTCTAAATGCTAAGGAAAGGTGCTTCTATGCTTCCTTTCTTATCTCCTTTAGCATAGGGTACACTGGACCATCCTTTACGAAAGGTGATAATGCCGTGCCGTCCCACAATTCCTTGCGGCAGCAACATTTAAAGCCATGCACCATTAACAAAAACAAATGATCAACATGAACGAGATGATTATTTTCAAACAATCGTACTTATTGGGATTCATGTCGAATAGTGCACAGGAGGGTGAGCCATATGTGACAACCATTTCGTTTCACGTTTGTGACTGGTAGCCTATATTCCTTTTTTTTTAATTTCAATTCCAACCTTTGTATTGAAGTACTATCTTTCAGCGGGTTGTCTGTGTTTACATAGCCTGCTTGAAACAACACGGTAAGGACGCACGGAGCAAAGTATCCGCAGTAAGATGGGCTTTGAGTAGTCTATCCTCGAAAACATTGTAGTTTCACCACGGCAGACCCACGTCAATAACATCCGCCATCGCATAATTACGTAGTCTAGTGTAAGTGCAGTCGGATTCTCTTAGCACTGCGATTGTCTTTTCCTAAGTCCCCATGAATTCTCCTTCACAGCTTTCCTTGACCTTATGACGTTTTCTATTGAGGTCCAGGAAAAGGGGTTAAGAAAAGACATATTAATTATTTTGACTATTTTACTGCAGCTTCGGGAAGGTGATCTAGGGGGCGGAGCTGGAGGTGTGTTGGTGGAAGACAGGTGTGGATATTACACCAAGACTGATATTACACTGTGCTAACTCATCTAGTCAACTATAACTTGTCAGTTGATTTATAAACTGAAAGAATTCAGCGTTAGCAACAAGTTCATTAACTGCAAACTTTATAGAAAATTCCCATCGTGACCGAGAGTAACCCCCCTATAGAATAGCTGCTTAACTCATGGGTCACTTTAAAACAACCTGGAAAGGCTTTGGCGCTTTAAAAATGCAGGTGTTTTTGAGAGCCCCAAGAATGGAGGCAATCAACCACCCCTCAGTCAAGCTCGTTGAAAATACTGTTCGCTTCCATCAAAGTGGTAGGCCTATAATCATGGTAGCTGCCTATTTAAACATTGTTAATGGCAGGTGTACACGTTTGAAAGTCCCTTAGCCCACAGAATTAAGAAACAGTGGAATGTTATAAAGACTCTGCCAGTAACCCCCATGTGGCTTTATGCAGGGCTTTTTGTCTGTTGGAGATCTCCACAGACTGCATTTGCAAATGCAGGCTTAAGAAGGATTGATTGGGCAAGAAAATTAATAGTGCATTGTAGCGATTCAGCTCTAGGTATGTTATTGTCTGCTATCAGAATCTATTCAGAATAATGACTGTGTATGGCTTTGACACTTTATTGACTGCTATTGGCTGTGATTTCAGGGCTGATTCTGCAGTCCTGCACTCTTCAAATGAGTTACTGTCACTCATGTCACAGGTTTCCTGTCCCTCTTCTGGACGTACGGGGGCATGAGATTTTGACTGTAACAAGGCTGTGCTTTTGAAAAAGGGTTACATTGGAATTAACTGATTTTAAATCAACTAACTCTTTTTGACGCTACAGTACAGCAAATGCAGCCCCTACGCAATTCATGGTCCCAAATGTCAAATAGCACCCAAGCTAACAAAGCGAAATATGCTGTCAGATCTTTGCAGTGAGGCACTACGGATGCATTCTTCAGCTGATGTGAGGTTCTTGGCGCGTTTGAATGGAAATGCAGAGTGTGATGCGCCGCTGTACTGTTCCTATTGACAGACTATTTGTCACACTTTGGCTCTGATGGCACTCATTTGCATTGGCCAGTCTCCAGACGTGAAGCTGGAGGCTGGCGTGGCGGTACGCTTGTTCCTGTCCTGAAGCCGAGCGTGTGTACATTCATTCAGTGTCGGGCCAGCTACAGTATGTTGTGTGTGTGTGTGTGTGTGTGATCTGCCATTGAAAATAATGACATGTTTTCATTTGTTTGATTCTCAGACCCTCATTCTAGGCAGGTGGTTTACTATTTTTGGATGTCACGTTATGCGCGGGTGCAACAGCCTTGTGCTTCACACACTGCTTTGAAATAAATTGTTTGTTTCAGAAGAAAATGTTAGATTCTAAAAAGTAAATAAAGGTGCCGGTATAAAGCAAAAAACAATATGCGTCTTTGTCTTTGACACGCACACAGACAAATGTATGCACGTTCATGCAGACACACACACAAACCCGTACACAGAGCAAGAAAGCGCACGAGAGAGAGACCAAATAAAAAACACCAAAATGATTAAAAGGACTGTTTGCGCTCCAGTGAGCCACTGGCTGGGGCGGCTTTGTTCACAAGAATGAAGATGAAATGCGGAACCCCAAGAATTCATAAACATTTCATCAGTCTATCTTTGCCCTGAGTTATGTGCTATAGATGGTTGCCATGAAGAATGGTAGCCCTACAGGCTAAGACATGGATGAAAAAAAAACAAAAAACAGATTAAAAGCAGTACCCAAAACTGGAGGATGAGTACACATAACCTTTGCTGTCATGTCTGCTTCCCATTCTGGCATTCTTCCCAGTTTATTGTTTATGCCGGCATTTTAATGAACAGAAATGTCGAGTTGTGTATGACGTGCATATGCGTGTCTTTTTAATTAGTCCTGTTGAAATGTGTTTTATTTCTTTATAGAATAAAAGAACAGATGCATTCTCCTCTGAATGGGCACTGTTCTCCGAGAGGGCAGATTGAAGATAAATAACATCAAATAAAGACAAATAAATAAAAACGGCTGAGGGAGAGCAGGGGGGGCTTTCACAAAGGGATTTGACCCCGGACCCACAGGAGTGCATTGGGGGTCAACTCGTTAGACTCGTAAACACACAAACACTGGGAACATTGTAATTGCCGATGATCCGCTTTGCCTTAGAGGACACAAAACATGGGCATCATATAGGCTAGTGTTAATGTCTTTTTGTTTGGTTTTGTTGTCCAAATAATTAGGCGTGATTGCTTTAGCTCAGTTTCTGAACAGCAAAGGTGAATCTCAGGCGAGGGGACTTGGGGAAAAATAAACATTTCAAAATGCAAGCATGCACAGAATGTGTCTGTGTGTGTGTGTGTGTGTGCGTGTGTTCGTGTGCGCATGTGCATGCGTGTCTGTGCTCTCGGCATGCGACTTCCTTGTATAGTCTTTATGTGTCTAATCACTTTTCTCCCTGGAGTCGGCATGCTAATTAGATCTAAAATATACATCATAGTTTCCCCCAGTCTCTTTAATTAAAAGTTGATGCCACTTATTCAGCAATCAAGAGATATGACAGTTTGCGACGCGAAGTTTGCCTCCAGTGACAGCTGAAGAACATAAAATAAACAGTTTGATGCAACCAGTAATTCCTCTTTTTAACAGCAAATTAAAGGGATGGGCAATGCAATTGAAAATAATAACAGTGATGGTGTGGTCTCTTATACAGTGCATATGGTCATATTTACATGGCAATTTACTCCTCTATAATTTAAATATTTGTGTTTCTATTCATATTTAGATACATATTTGCAGGGTCAGAGTGGCAATTCGTGGAATAAGAGTGGCAATTCGTGGCAATTCAGCTTCAACCAGCTACTCAGAGAGACCTGTACCCTCGATGGTTCTGCCACGGATAATTTCCTGTCTGAAAATTTGGCAGAATTGTTGTTTCTTGACAAATAGTGCAAGTAGAGGAACAACAACAGACCGCACTGTCGGGACATTTAATTGGTGACAGGAGCAGTAAATATAACTCATAATGAGGAATGAATATTAACCTTCCATTAAATGACACTTTTGATTAGCAGAAAGTGAAATAAATATCATCGTACCCCTAGAAGGTTTAAACTAGTCAAACCGTGACACATAAAATAATGTGTGTATATATATATATATATATATATATATATATATATATAGTGTATGTATGTGTGTATATACAGATAGTTAATTGTAAAATATAAGTCAATAAAATGCAGAAACCATCTAACAAAATAGAAGGGGGTTCAGATTTTAAATATAATTCTTCTTAAATGCCCCAAAGAGGCTGTACCCAACCTCGAACCATATCAACTATACAGCATTTTTCACATTTCAAATACCCTACAAGAGGGCCACCCATTGCAGTTGTTCACTATTCATTTGCTATTTTCATAATTGTACTATGCCTTACCGTCATTATACCCCACAGGAATTTATAAGTGATTATAAGTGTCTACTTAACTATAGATTTATTTTATCTTATCTCGTGATGCCAATGGCATTATATCTTGGGGATGAGCCTGGATTTAAACTCATCTATAAAATGATTAGACCCCCTAACTTTACTTCTTTACCAAAAAAATTGTCTCTGGTTTTCTCCTGCTAAAGTGAGGTTGAATATAGAGCAATGACTAAAAGAACATGAGCTCTCGTATATTTAAATTAGAACTAGGACAGACAGAAAACAAGCAGGGCTGTAAGTGAGGGTTGTAAGTGGTCATGCCCAGCTGGTGTGCCTTGCTGTGCAGGGCATTCTGGGTAGCCCGCTGCGCACATTCACACCCCCCAGGAAGGCCTCTCAGTTCCGCGGTTCACAGCCTGACAAACACTTGACCTGCTAGTGATTGATGGTATAGGGCTGCATAGGGAAACCAATCACTTTACAGTTTATCAGATGGATGCACACACACACACACACACACACACACACACACACACACACACACACACACACACACACACACAGTGTGCTTGTACAGTCAGGCTGCCGACACCCTCTGCACACGTTCTGCTCCCAGGACAGGGATTTGTTTCTCACCCGGACTGATTTGTCATGGCCGGGACCGTTCCAATCATCTTTAAATCACTTTGCGGTACTCCTGGTATTTGTCCCATATGGGGCTCTGTAGATCACTTACACAAGCAATTTAAAATCTAATTTTCTATGGCTTAATAGTCCACAACTGAGTTCTGCTTGAGATTTATGTAAAGCGTGCATTCCTAATCAATGTGTGATTTGTGCAAATGTGTGAAACCTATAATATATGTAGGATGAATGATGAAACAATCAGCTCGTCTGGAGAATTAAGTGGCAGTGATTGCTTGTATCCTAACACATTTGTAACAGAACTGTGTGTATTATTCATAAAGACTTCTATCAATTGTTGACCTAATATTTTAGGATTTCACAATATAGCTCTAATCAACAATGCTCCATGCACCAGCACATACTGTAGGCCTATGAATGTGTCAATTTTAAACAGAGTGTGGATTTACTGTAACCCAGTGAGAAATAAAATACTGTCCTGGTAATACGAGGAACCTTTTAAAGGCATATGGAAGTTATGTTTGACTGTAGGCCTCCTTACCACAATATACGTCCATATATTGACACTCACTGTCAACATTAGCTTCTTTAGTCACTAAAATATGAAGGAGGCTGAAACAGAACATGAAACAACAGCAAAAAAGGAGTCCGTGGACATATTCTTTGAATATGAGTGTTCTGTTTATATTCCATTCATTTCTTAATGTAAAAGTAGATCCATTCGAGACAGTGTATTCATCTGCCAGTATAGGAAACAAGCACTCTAACATTCAAAAGGCTAAATTGTACCACAGACTCCTTTTTTTCGCTATTGTTTCATGTTCTGCTTCAACCTGCATATTTCAGTTACAAGTAGTATGCCTGCATATTGTTGTCAGTTACAAGTTTTGAGACTTGGATTTAGAACTGAAAGGAGAATGACAATTTTTTTTCCCCACAGGTGACTACAGAAGCTACCATTGAGAGTGAGTCTCACTTACACAGCCTTGATTTATGACTTACACTATATCATTAACAAACATTTACAGTAAAGTCAAATGAAATGTTCTCTAAAACTTCTATATCCCTTTACCTTTTGTGCCATCAAGCAGCTGATAAATGCACACATTCATCAATAATACACCAATTCTCATCCCATCAGAACCAAATATTTGGTGCTTGTTATGGTCAAGCCGTCTTGCCTTTATTATCCGTATATTTTGAGGCCAATCCTTATCTCAGCTGAAACTGTAAATCTTCGAGGAGCTCTACAGACCCTCAGAGGATGTTAATAATCAAGAGAGGAGCCAAGGGTGTTTGCTGATTTGATAGCCAGGTAAACAGACGGACAATAAACATGACTTTATTATATTTTACAAGGCAAACTTTATCGCAGTTGTCCTGATGGATGACGGTTCAGAGGAGGCTACAGTAATAGTCAGTGTTTAAAGTGTGTTGTTACTGTCAGTGTAGGCCATTTTAGGACACACTCGATGCTGCAACCTGTCATTTTTATACACTACTTTGTTTCCTTTTGTATTAAAAAAAATACAATTATGACAAACAAGGGGATTTTTAGCCCCCGTCAAAGTTAAATCCTGTGCGTTTATAGATGTCTGAGGCCTCGCATGTCTGGCAATTTTATAAAACAAGCAAACAAGAGGATGTCACTTTAGAGGAAGAAACTAAAATTGCACGTCAAAGAAAAAGATTGTAAAAAAAAAAAACAGCCGACTGAAATAGAGAGCTCTCCAGATGTCAGAACAAATGTACCGAAGTCTCCTGGCGTTATAAGATTTTAGTGGGGCTGGGTGAATGCACTTCTGCCTTTTGAATGACTACTTGTAGGGGCAGATCCACGTACTTTACGTACGTACTTATTTATACCTTAAGGGAAAACGAGAGAAATAGGCCTATATTCTCTCTTCTGCCAATAGCGCCGGGGTCTCTCCTACTCTTGCACCTCCGGCACCATAATAGGTGTGGCGAGAGGGAGGCAGGAGGACCTGGGAGTTCAGTTGCAGTGAGTTTCTATGGTTACGTTGATGCTCTCCCTCTGAAACGGATTGGCACTTTTCGAAGCGCGAGAAAGTGGTGCACTAATAAATAGATGAGTCTCTATACATACACATAGATTTTTACCTTATATATAATAGAGATTCTCTCTCAGTCTTTCTCTCCGGATCTCTGGAATAGCGTGAACAGCGACTTGGCCAGTCCGCAGACAGCGCACACTGCGCCTTTTCATTTTCCGTTGGATGTAGGCCTACCAAACCTTGCGGCTGATCAGTGCATGTCACTGCCCTCTAAATTGCGCGCCGTGTTTGCGGAGTCGAAGGTTCGATATCATCAATATTGCATGCCTGCTTAATTCTGTAACGCCTGATGACTTGTTCAAATTCTATCAACACGTCTCCTTGGCCTGTGTCCACATAGGCGTAGGTTTGGGTATATTAAGGGACCATTAAATTGTCCCTACAAATAATTTCTATAAGTGAAAAAATTAAAAAATCGAATTATATAGGCATACATTTTCCGTCGTGATGGAGTGAGCTGCTGATGAAAGGCCTGTTCTGACCGAGGTACAGTAAAATACAACTAGGCTACCAATGCGCTAATTGCGGTTTTAGCCATTTGTGGTCTGTTCGTACATAACCATGCTATGTTTTTAGGCACACAATGCGACAAAATTACGCCTAAAACGGCCGCTAACATGTTAGTGCATCAGACTCTCGCAGTTTCCTCAGGCTGGGAAAGTCTTCAAGGGTAAAGATTATAGAATATGTACTCCAACAGCTGAGCGAAAAAATAATGTAGAATGTAGAATACACAGGTAGGCCTGCTTTTCTATTCAATGTATTTAATGGCCACGGTTCAAAATCACAAGGATTTCTATAAAATAATCCCCTCCCCTCCCCCCTCTCTCGTTTTCTCTCCCCAAACACACTCACATGTTCTGACATCAAACACAGCTGAGAAGTTAACCAACAATTTCTGACAGCCATGGAAAATGTATTAATTTTCCACTATCCCAATTTGGTAAATTCTGTAGTCTTTGTGCCTTCACTTATTAACTGCAGGCAGTTAAGAGCACAATCACTATCCACACAAATATATATTTATATATTTATATATCTCTATATATCTATATATAGAGATATATACTGTATATGTAGTATGGCTTATTAGAAGTATAATATTTTATTCTTTATCTTAATTTTACATTAATTGGACTATATATGCTGCCTCAATATCTGTGTCCCTACTTAGAGCTTTTCATTAACATTCACCACTGAGCCTGTCATTAATAGCTCAATAGTCTTCCATAGTAACTGACTCATTGAGTGTTTCTTTCAGAGTGTGAAGCTGACCACAGTGCTCTTTGTTGGTAGGCTTGCATTGGCCCAAGGAGGTTACCTAACCAAGTTAAGGAAAGTTAAGTTGATGCGAGGAAGTTAAGTAAGGGGGCTTAACATGATTGCATTATAGTGTGACACACTGAACAGGAAGGCCAAATGTTTTTGTGTGATTTAAACATGACAACCAAACAACAAAACATAGCTTACGTGTCTAACCTAGTTTAGCCTGCTTCTATGATTTGCTTTGCCATTGGACTGCCCCAAACGAATCACAGCAAAACAGCTTCGATTCAGACAATTCGACCTATCACATTTTCAGAAAGCAAGCACATAACTGCTGTCAGCAACTACCCACCTGGACCCTGAAGTAACCCACCTGGACGCTCATTGGCCTGTTCTGAAAGAGAGTTAGAGAGTGGCCAGGCTGATGCACAAACCGAAGAAAACCGAAGCAATCGTTTTAACCAGGCTATAGCATTTCATATTCAGCTAGAGAACCTCTTAACTTTCACGTTTGACCTTTTAGACTTGTATCTCAGAACACTAATTAAACCTTAATTAAATCAGATGAAGGAACTGTGAAGTGCCCTTGCTTGGAGTAACAGTGGAAGGCATTTTATATAGTTGTTATGAAGGATGGAGGTTTCAGTGCACCATTAAGCTGCCAAAGGAGACAAGCAGAGACTTCAGTAGAATAGCATAATTAAAAAAGAGAAAAAGTAGCAACTGCTACTGTACGTGCAATCGACTGAGCGTTAGCGAGTTAGACATGTCCCTTGGTGTAGGTAGTCACATTTTTCAAACGACTATATTGGCAGAGATACTGGCCGAGGATGGGAGCCAAACAGTTTCACACAAATTAGCCTACCGATATTGCTCCTTGGAAAGACAGTGGCTCAGCTTGGCACTGTCGTGTCACACTGCCAAGGCACGAAGGTTGCACGTTCTTCCGATACCTATTCATTCATTTTAATAAATCCATGTGTACCATTTTAGCAGGAATAAGTCAGAAATGTGAATGAATATAAAAACCCATATGAAATACCTGCAAGCTTTATGACATTGACATTTTTAGCCCAGGTCTTTTGAAATATGAAGCATTATGTTGCTTGAGTCACTTTCTGCTTCTTCCTCTTCACAGCAGCAGGGGACAGGTGATTAATTAAATTCTACCCTGTTGCCCCCATTGTTATTTTTCCTGTCTTAAAGACATGTGGGAAGGCATTGCTGGATGTATCATGGTCATACTTGAACACACAAACAAATACAAAAACCAGACAGACAGACACACACACACACACACACACACACACACACTCACACACACAGATATACAGACACAACAATCATGATTCATCTCTGCAGATAGATGATGTGGGATTATTCCGTGAAAGGGAAATGAAAAGGCAAAATGCCGTCGCTATAATAGTGTCACCAAAATGACTTCGGTCTAAATAAACAACAGGGGAGCACAAACACACCTGTCAGGACACATCAACAAACAAATATGGTTTTCCAGTAAGTATAGAATAAAACTATAACTTTCTTTCCTTCTTTCTTTCTTATTTTCTTGATTCAGTCTTATTTCTCTGTACATTTGTCCAGTAAGGGTTTTCCCTCAGTACATTAAAAGCTGATAACACATAATAAAAATAACCGTTGCGTGTATGTAAAATGTTCCTGCAATATGTCCTGTGCTGCAAAGAATTGTCCAAGTCAATGTTAATCTGCAGCTAACACTGGATAATTACCTTGGGTTTGTAGGATGAGGCAGAGCAAAATTATATTCGTTAGTTTAATTTGTTTAGGGCTCATTGTGTCCTGGAGACAATTCTGTTGAACAAGTTGTACTGGCAAGATAATGCTATTTCTAGTTGTTAATTGAGTTTACTACTCGTGTGGGAGAGAATAGAATACACAACTTATATTAAGCATATCAAAAATTTACATGTTGCCTGTTTTGTTGTGAACAGGGGGGGGAAAGAATTTGATGTTTCCCTAGCTTGCTCCATAATTATCCGTTCTGACAAAATGTGGTGTTAAAAAAAAAAAAACAAAAAAAAAAAAACAGATAAATCAAAAAACGTGGTTTTATCTTTTGGAGGGAAATTGCTTTGCTCTAAATTTATGATGCTTTTGTCTGTGAGATTTGGATTCCCAGTTCCCTCTGTTCAGCATGTCAGAGCTTTAATTCTCAGATACATTTGGGGCACGCAAGCGTTGTTTTTACAAGAGTTATGAAGCAGATATCACAGGTGACAATATATTGCAGGATGCAGTCAAATCATTTGCATTCAAATCAGCACAGCAACACATGAGACACAATTGCTTAGCAGCAGAATTATAATCCTTCAGTGCGCTGAAAAAAATCCCCACATCAATGTCAAAGCCAAGCAATAAGTGGGCAAAAATGGAAGCATTTTCTCCGTTTGAAAATTAGAATAACCATGCGCTCTGGCCGAGCAAATTGGAAAATCACACGTTATGGCGTGCATTAGGTTTATTCTGTTTGTGTGTACACTACAGTCATTCCAGGGGGGCACTTGTCCACTTGCACAAGCCACAAATAATTGCCCCATTATCAGTCTTCCTATACAGTTGTTTGATGAGACGGCAGAGGTCTCCATTACAATTCAGCAGAATTGTCAGATAAGAGGATCGTTTTCTTACTGGTAACTTTTTTGTTTGCTGCTCTGCAGTTTCACAACAATGGCTTGACAGTACCTTTAAGATATATTGACTTAAAAACAGAAGTTTAAAAAGGTTTATAACTAAATGCTGCAGTAATGAAAGACCTATACCGCAGCTCTTGAAGAAGTCTGTCATTGTAAACTTGAGGTCTAATCATAACTGCAACAATAACAAAGAGAAAAGGAGGCGGGGGAGTATTTCAGCGTTTATACCATTCTGCGTTACAGCTGTCACTACGATTAGGCGGAGACAGGCCAAACTGGCGGTCCCTGCAGTGCGGCAGCAAGGTGCCACGTCACCAACATGCTCTCACTACTTTTTCCTATTTCTCCCCCCAGAAGCTCCCACAAGCAATATCTTTGTGCTGTGTTGAGTTTTTCATATGGAACACACACACACACACACACACACACAGACGCACTTCCATTCTGATTCTGTTGCCTTCAACCTCCCTCTTTGCCTTTTTTTGCTGTGAAATGGAGCCCTGCTCAGTCACTCAGTTCTGTTGGCCTGCTCCTTACTTCACCCAGCTTTTGTTCTCTCTCTTTCTCTGCGGCTGGGAGCTTATCTAAGAGGCTCAGCTGGTGGTGGACTGTCCACACGGAGCCCAAGGCCACAGCTGGAATGCTCTGGAAAATATAACTCTTTGACCAGGCTTTATTCATGTTGAGTACAAAATGCTTCAGCTGTTTACCATAACTTCATCGTGGATTGTGAATGATAAGCCCCTCGCTATCCTTCTGCTTTGAAACTGGAAATATGGAATAAAACACTATATGAAGATTGATTCCCACTCTAAAAATCCTTACAGGTTTAACACTGAAACTGGATTCAAAATAATAAGTAATTTAAGTTAGAACAAGTGTGGCGCCATCTTGTCCTAGCGTAGAATGTGACATCATGTGGTCGGTTGGCTTGGAAGTCCTAGCTAACTAGTGACAGCACTGACAATCGCAGAATCAATGGAAAATAAGGAAAGACCAAACAAAAAAACATTCAAGGGGCGTCACTTAAAAATATCCCCTGGATGCATTTTGTTTATAGAGTCAATACATTTTATAGTCAAAAACCAAAGAAAGATTGTCCACTTTTATACTTTGCCTCATAAGCTGCACGTAGCTGCACTGAAGTGGGAGAATCCTCCAGTTAGCCGTGATGCTAGGATTTGTAGTGAGCACTTTCTAAACGAGGACTATGTGGGGGAGAGGGTTTTTGAGTCAGGCGTACTGGTGGTTCACTGGACCAACAAGCTGAAATCCGAGGCTGCCCGTCTGTGTTTGACTTTTCCTCAAGCTTTGGTGGACAGATCGTCCAACCCAGTTGTGACACACAGTACACTGTCCACACAGGTATAGTGTTTCACGCGGTTTATTTTTATATATAGACAGCACAACTCCCAGGACTTTAACACTGCCCGTTTGGTAGTCTGTTCTCTCGTCTCGGCCTCCACTGTGACGGTTCGTCCGCTGGCCATCCTCCCGCAGCTGTGCTCGCTTACTGCTTAAAAGAGAGACAGGTGATTAATGTTTGCCCGCACCTGTCTCTCAGCCCCGCGAACCACATCTCCAAACATTCCCTCCCACACACAGACAGGGCTAAACCACGCCCACACTAGTCTACTAGCATAGCTGTGCGCCTTAAGGAATTGGCCCATCTGGCAGAGCAGAGGTACGACCAGCAAGGCCGAAATTAACAGAGAATCCAATCAACACTATCTTTGAGAATATTCAGGTCTTGTTACGTCTTTTCTAATCAAAGCACAGACATCTAGTTTACAAGATAATAATTAGATAACTTGATATGTGCACCCCACCACAACCATAAGAAGCAAATTCAACATCCTAGCCTTCTTACCATGGCAGGATAGGGACTCCTAATATCCA
This sequence comes from Percopsis transmontana, assembly GCA_025447815.1. Classification (NCBI taxonomy): domain Eukaryota; kingdom Metazoa; phylum Chordata; class Actinopteri; order Percopsiformes; family Percopsidae; genus Percopsis; species Percopsis transmontana. The sequence goes on along the minus strand of JAOEHI010004314.1, from coordinate 11,211 downwards.
CCATTGGCATCGCCAGGTAATTTTTCCGGGGCTTCAGCCCCGAATGTTTTGACTGTAGCCTCGAATGTAAATTTAAATGTATGCAACATAAAGTTAAGGTGCAGTTCCACAACAACAACACAAATATTTTCTGTATGAATATGCAATAATGTTCATGACGCAGCCGGTCTCGCGGGTCTGCGAGTGCGGAAATGTTGTTACATTTTGTTTAGTTCACGAGACGTGACCTCACCCCCGCATTTACCAGCATGGGCCATATGCACTCCGCGCGTGTACAGTATGTGCGTGTGAGGTTAGCTAGAATCTGGGCTCAGCCCCGGATGTTTAACAGTGCAGCTGACGCCCCTGATATCCACCAGCATATGTTTATATGAAATGTTCCTTTCGTCCCAGTTCTCCCCTACATTCAAAGTCAACAAAAACACACATTTTTGCCTAACAGAGACAGTCATAAATTTTACCCAGATCAACACCCAGAAGGCCTAGGAGGAATAACGAAGACACCCCAGTTGTCACATCGATATTCTGTCCTGTTTTATATAGAGTCAACTTAATATCTCAAATGTATTCTACAGCTATTCAATGGTCTGTAATTTTCATCAACAATAATTGATCTACCATAATAACGGGTGTGTCACCACACTGTTGTTCTGAACACATGTGAGTCATTTAATTGCAATGCCCAGGCCTCCATTCTCCCACTAAAAGTACGTCATCAGGCTATTCATTTGTTTTTCGAATGAAAGGAGCCGTACATTTTTTAGGTTCTTTCTGTTGCTATTAGGCCTAGTGACAGAATGAGGATATAAAGCACAAAATGTTTTACCGGCCTGAAAACAGTGACCTTGTATCCTTTGACTGTGTGATGTCCTTCACGGAGGCCTTATTCACAATGCTTCAGACCAATCGATCACTTCGTCAAGCCCCAATAAGAGCTGGACCTGAATGCAGATGTTGGTCTTCCACATGAGCCTGTAAGCCTGATTCTTAGGGGGAAAGAAAGCAATGTCTTTGGGACACATCAAGGACTAAGCAACACTTCCACATGTCGTTGGAGAGTAACTGCAAAGGCACCTCTATTAAACACTATCTGTGGTCTCTGGGTGTGTGTGTAGGTGTGTGTGGGCGTGTGTGTTGGAAGGTTTATGGGCAGGCAGTTTGGCATGTTTATGTAAAACACAATCACCTCACTTTCAAATGGAAAGTTTTTCTTACATTCCGGAGCGGAGATGTCCAATGAATCTCACCATTCCCAGATGCTGATGGCACCCTTGATATCCTCCCAGATTTCAGATTGCAATCACTCCATCTGTTATGAGCTGTCACCTGGCATTGACTGTGATGTTTGGTATGCCGAAGCATCCTTCTGTCGGAAGGCGTCTGTCGTCCAAGCTTCAGTGCAGACTCTCGGGGATGACAACAGCATTTTGGTTTGGGCACGCCGAGACAGTCTGCTTCATGTTATGCTAGTCAGAGTAAAACGGACCCCCCACGGGGTCGCGTTGTAATCTTGGGAAATTGTGAAATTATTTTGCAAACTTTATTTTTTAAATCGTTTTTTTTTACTCCATTTAAAAAAAAGATTTTTTTCATAAAAATTCTAATTTTATAAAATCTGAATAAATGTTTCATTTGTTTATTTGTTTATTGTTTATATCTTTTCTTTGTGATATTTGTTAATGATATATGTTATGCTACTACTGTACCATATTTACATAGCATTTTAAGCCTAAAAGTACTGTAGCTCCTAACCTGCCGATTTAGGAGAAACTCCTAAAAATAATGGGCGTGTCAGTCCTAATTTTAGTACTCCTACATTTTTGGTCTAGGAGTATTTCACAAAGCTTTTTATTGCTAAAACCAGCTCCTAAATCTGTGAAAAGTTAGGGATAGTCAAGAGGACTCCTAAGTCACTAACACCAAATAACAAAATGGCTGCTGCTGTTCCCAAGGACACTGTACACCACTGAGGCAATATTGTAGCGACGGTGCCAAGCTCGGACCCTTTTCCCAGAGTTCCTTGTGTTCAGTGTGTTGTTTGTGTTGCATTTAAGTTCCATAATTGTATTTGCACTTTAATGTTGGCCTTATTTGTTCCAGTTTGTTTGGGTACACTAAGTGTGTTATTGTTTTTACAGTAATTGTGTTATTGTTAGGACACTGTTACACCATAACCTTGAACAACGTAGTTTTTATTCCGTCTTGTTTGACATAATTAGCAGTATTTGCTGTTACTTGTTCTTCTTACACGTTGCTAGCAACAATACTTTGAAAACACATTGTTGTTATATGGTTAAAGTTTGAATAATTTAAATGTAGATTTCTTGCACGAACATTTGAATGGGCGGGCACGTAAGGGTTAAATTGGATTCTAACTGCAAATTAAGCCTACTTGGTTATTATTTTTGATGGGCAAAGCTTAAGCTAGGGTGAGCAATGCCCACCCCTGCCCCTGCACCTCTTTAGTTGAATATGGCAACAATGATACTTACTTCTACAGTATTTCTATGATGAATTCACCAACAGAGACCCATCCCCTATAGCCAATCATTGTTCATGAAACGTGACATCATCCATAGCAACGAGGTCTACACCGCCCTTTCTCTTAACTTAAGATTTCTCCCCATTCCTTAGTAAAAGTTGATCGCAGCAGCTTTGTAAACAGGATTTAGGAGAAAACTTTTAGTTAGAAACATTTAGTGTGATTTAGGAGTACTCTTAGCGCTAAGATAAAATGCTTTGTGGAAATGGGTCCTGGACCCATCGTTGCACACCCTTCTCTACCCCTCCCCCTCAATAGATAAACAATAAGCCGGGACAGAAATGTGGGATACTGAAAGTAATATAACACAATCAAGGACTGTACCTTTAAAAAGTGTTACCTTCTCTTTCATTGCTATGGCCTCACTGTCAGACTCTTACAAAAGAAATCTGTTTTTAGACGATGTTTATAGCCTATACCATTACTAAAGACAAAGGCCATGACTACGCTGTAATCACCTAAGGGCTAAGGGCTAAATTTCAATTCCTGCATTTTGTCTTATAAAAGTTTCTAGTCAGCTAATCCTGAAAAAGACTCCAAATTGATAGTTACAAAACAGAAGATAAAGAATAATGCCCCAGCTTGCAGCTATTGTGTTTCCCTAAGAGGTGGTCCATTAAATGGAAAAGCAGGAGGTATTGACTGTTGTGCCCAAAGCTGGATACAAAGGGATTTTTAAAAGCTTACTGATTCCATTTGAGGAATACTGAAATGTAAATATGTACTTGTTTGGCCTGCATTTGTTATCCTTATAATTCAGGATGAATACTAACAAAACAACACCATGTGCAGGTATACATTATTTAACACAGAGGATCATGGGTAAAAAAGCTATTTGTATAGATTTTAGCAAATTTTAGCCAACTGACCCAGAGAGACAAAGTATTATGAAAGTAAATTAGAATAATCTACTGTACAGTGTTGTAAATTCATGTTCATAAGGGCCCCATCTGCATTCTCATTGGATTCATTTCCTCCAATTAGTTTATTAAGACCTCCCTTAATATGTCTTTTGTAAGCCTTGGAGTGTCTGGACCTCTTCTTACATTAGGGCTGCTGAGCCTTAGCTAGCCTAATGAGAGCTTTCTAATTAAATTTGCAAACTAAAAGACATAGAACCTTTCCAATGTCTTTCCAATGTACTGCATGGCTGGGGTTCCAAAGGTCAGTGTGATGTACCTGTGTCCTGCTCAAATATTCAACTAAGGTTAAACACTGCACATATTGTACAAATCTAAACATGTATACTGTATTTTGTGAAAATTATGTTGTGGGTTTTTACAGCCTGAGATGTCAGTCGATGTTATATAGCATGAGAAAAGTAGGCTAAAGCTGTTTTTAAAGACACATCATCGTTCTCTATTATAATAAATGCTTGGAACAGTGGTTTGGAAAGCAGACCACAACAAGGCACGCAAAGCATTTGAGTCCCCTCGGCAATCGTACAAGAAGATTCACATGATTAGCCAAAAGATGTACCTAAAGATATAACAGGCATTATTCTGCTGCACTGTGCTTTGCTCTGTTTGAAGGCTACAGGAAAGCACTATCTTATTGTAACACAAACATTACAAACATTACAACAGTGAAAGACCAAACACAATTTCCCAATTTGGAAAATTGTGTTGGTGATCCAATTATGGCGAAAGTGCTGTCAGTATGCAAAGTCTCTCCAGTGAACTGGAGACTGATTGTTAAGACGCAGGGAATGTTTTTTTCATTTCCTGAACTATGGCACAAGCCTCATATTACTGTAACCATCCAGTACTCAAGTGCGTGTGATCCTATTTAATTGCCTGTATAAGTAGAAACTGGATTTCAATGGCAAAGCCATTTGAATAAAAGCCAAATTGTCGTGTTTTTCTTGGCCCTCCACCGTTTATGATAGTAGTACCCTGTACCCTTCAAAAATTACTCAACACATCCCATTAACTTTGAAGGTAATGACACTTTTAAACATGATGGCACATTACAAACCCAAGAGCGGAACAAACTTTTGCCTCTATTTTCATCTAGAAAGCGATTGTTTACCTAATACCTGGGTGAGATTACTTTTGCTGGAGGGGTTCAGGTAATGTCATTTTCACTGGTGTAATTCAATAATTGTATCCCCCTGTGGAACGGCTTTACTTGCGATTATCACCGAGCTTGCAGTCACTCCCTGTCAGTTCTGGTAGGAATACAAGGTTGTCTAATCAGGGCGTCAGCCGGTTCCAATACATTTGGGGCTGAGCCCAAAATAATTTGTGGCATATGTGGAATGGACGTTCCATGTACAGTGTCAGTACAGATATAATATAGAAGTCACTATATTTAACTGAAACACATAGAGGCTTACTGTAGGTTAGACCTATTTCAAATGTTTTGATGATCAAAATCAAGAAATTATTTAATATTGTTGGTGCTCCTTTAATCCTTAAATGTGCTACATGAGATAAGATATACTTGCTGTATGTAGGCAAATTAGAAAAGGAAAACATCAGGCACCGTATTGATCTAAACAGAGATCATCCTCAAACATCTAGTAACTGGCTGAAAAACCACCTTGTCTAAAGCCTCTTCTCCTTCTCTCTTCTGGTGTTGAGCTAGTAAACAACCAACCAACAACAAGAGCCAAAATATGTAAGGTAGACTCAGGCTGTTTAGATGGTAGGCTGTATAGAAAGGGACTACGGTATATTTCTGTGAAGAAACATATTGGAAAACATATTTTCCAAAACTCCTGTGATCTCCATGTAACCTCATACTGTACCCACTTCATTACTGTTTCAATTTCTCACTAGATTGATCACTGAAATCTCTAACGTGCTTTCTGAAGTATGAAATTATCCACACTGTCCTCTAATGTTGTTCTTCTTTCAATGGGGATTCATATGAATTTGTATATACAGTATATGTTATATATCTGGTTGACTCTGGAACACCGCATTTCTTAGTTTAATACATTGCACCTATATAGGAAAAGGATTAAGGCCAGAATAAGTCAAGCATCTTGTGAGCCCGAGGGCTGTTCAAACGGCGATGTAATGAAATTTCATTACTTCCTTTATTAAGCGCAAAGAATCTCCGATGTGGCTTTCATTTCTGTACGTAAATGCAGTAATCATATCCTGTCTTCCCGCCTTCCACACTGGCATCCTCACCGCCATCTGAACCCTCAAGACCCTGCAGTCATTCTGTCATAGTGCCAGTTTTCTAGCCTTTAATACGACACAATTAACTGTCATTTATGCTTATAGCTAGCAACCATATTTAAATGCTACTTAAAAAAGACACCCCTGCTAATGCCAATAAATATCTGTGAGAAGACTCGCATATATATGGAAGAATTGTCTGAACTGTTAAAAACATCACATAAAACCAGGAAATCATGCATGTTTTAAAAAAATACTTCTTCTTCGCGTCTCAAATTGTATAAAGCACATGGCGGAAAAATGCAACCTTTGGCATTTAAGTCTCCAGAAGATCTCTTTGGCTTGCGCATAACCGAGGCCATCAACAACTGGTCATATGATGTCATACGATACATCGTAGACACACAGGGCCAGGGTGAGAACTACCTGCTGGATGTTGGACCACCCGATATTTCAATTTATTTCTCCAGGCACAAATGGAGGCTCAAGACACCCAAGCAGTACATCACTTCACAAGGAAGAAGCATCTACTTCCTTGAGTCCTTGAACGAGGCAATGGACTCCATTAAGGTGGCAAATGAAGCACAGCAGGATCACAGGCAGTCCACATGCTCACGCCTGACGGCCGTTGCAGAATCACTCCCAGTGAAGTTCTCTAGCATCCATTTTCTTTTTTCACCTTGTAGACAAACGCATCCCAAGGCTCTTATACAACAGCTGCAATTGAGGCCATGACTGTTTCTGCACCAGCTGACTCTCTAGCCACATGGACCAGGAGACCATTGTCAAGGCAACTGCCTCTCCTGAAGCACCGGAGCTCAGCCTGGAACGGTATAGCATCCACAATGATGACATCCGGTCAACTGCAGGTACTCGCGACAACCGGTTCCACAAACATTTTGGAATTGTTTGCCTTTGATTGTACCTGCTGTTGTGATTGTATCTTGAAATAGTTTGCATCAATCAAATCACAAGAATCTTAGCTTTCCCTCCTCCCCTCCCGTACAAGATGGACCCATCAATATGCGTCATACGCCCATGGTGCTTTGTGTCTGCCTTGCTACATGCATCTACGTAAATTGTAAATAAACGTGTTGTTATATTTGTTTATTTTTAAATGTAATGCTATACCGCCATGTTCTTATAGATGAGATGTACTGCTACACTTTCAACACAGGCAATAATACTTTAGTAAAATTAGGGAAACCTAGGTACATAATCAAATAACTTGACTGTAAAAATCAACCTCTCTTACATGCTGTGAATATATTGGAGATAATATGATCACAATCATTATTTTACTATTACATTACGTATATCATGATATTTTTTCCATTGCCAGAATTGTGTTAATTAACGCATCATTCAAATTGCGATTCGTTTAGTTTTGCGTTCAATAGACCTCACAAGAGATTAATAAAGCCTCGAAAACCTGCCTCCACCCTTCGTGGAGGCGTAAATGTCATTTAGATGATCGCCGAGAAGAGGCAGCGATGGCAAATGAACATCTCTACTCTCTGATTGTCTAGTCTGCATCAGTGAACATTTTAATAAAGAACTGTAGAACTTTGGTAAACTTTTTCGGTCGCCAGCCGGTTTCACACTCACTTTAGCCCAGTGGCGCTTGGCACTCATTGAAATGAATGACGGGTCTGAAGCTTTGGAGCTGGCTGTCACTTTGTATAGCTGGTTTCAACCACAAGGTAATTCCACAGACGTAATGTGTAATGAGTAGTATCCCTATTATAAATAAATGCATTAAATTAAATAAAAAAATAAAAACATTAAATGAAAATATGGGGGTGACCATATATGGACAACCATAGTTGCACACACAGACACACGCACAAAGTGCTCCCTCATACCCTGTTCACAATATGTATAATAAGTGTGAATTTACGGTTCCTGATTTCATTTCTGCTCATTTTATGGGCCAGATGTTGATTGTCAATTTCTAGTAAGGTCACCTGTGGTGCAAATCACCTCTATTGTCTAGCAAGGACGTCCAATCACTGATGCCGTGCTGTTTCTACCGAAGTAAAGTCGAAGGGATTAATGTAAAAAAAAAAAAAACTACTCTACACACTTAAAGCTTTTCTGAACTGATTTTGTAAACCTATATTCTTATTATTTATTTTTTCAAAAGGCAGAAAAGTCTAAAGAATATGAATTTTTTTTCATAAAAACAACATGCCACTTTCTCAGAAACCATACAGCCGGCATTATTGCTACTGTATACCTCAAGAAGGACGCATGTATGTTGGGCAGGACAGTAGAAATCTGCACAGGTGCTAATATAATTTCTTCCTACACTTTTCACGCTCAGAATCAGTTGCTGGTTCTTTTGGTTGTCTCTTTACTACTGTAGCTGGCAGGTATTATGACCTAGAGTGGGAAGCTCTGAGTAATGCAATCAGTGGCTCTGCCATGGGGCCAGTCAGCCGCTATCATGGATGATCTCCGCTCTCCAATACAAACTGTAAAGAGTTGCCTTGGGAGCCTGTGTGTGTGTGTGTATGTGTGTTTGTGTGTGTGTGTGCGTGTGCACTGAGAAGTGGGGAATGAGAAAGCGGGGATGTCAGATTTGAAAAGCCACACTGTTGCTAACACAGAGATTAATTGATTCTTTATGCTCATTAATGTTTTCTTTTGAATCAATTTGTAAAAGGGATCATTACAGGAGTGTAAATTAGAATCGCATAGCAAAATACGAACCGATGATTTCTTTCATCTGTACAATCCACTGTCCTGGTTGAAACCATGCAAGCTCCGCCCATATGATTTGCTCCACTTCACATATTGAGAGAACTCTCAACTGAAAACGAGACAGTCGGCTAGCAAACCCCCGACTAGTCAGTATCCAGGTGGGGATTTCAGTTGGTGGGGATTTCAGTTGTTGTTGACAGCGCCTGTGTTTTCTGGGTCGTGTTCCAATTAGTTCAATGGGGTCCAATCACCTGCTAATGATTTGATTGACACCTTTTGGCACCGCCTGGGTGACAAATTAATTGAGCAGAGACACTTGTAGAGGTGGAGTTTGCAATATCAGGATGGATTTAACCAGGCCATAAAAGCAACAACAGTGCTAGAGAAATAAACATAAAACGTGTATTACAATAATATATAAATAAATGAATACCGTAATTTAATTTACTCAATAGGTTGCTTAAGATTCATACAACTCCAATTTTGAAAAAAGTTGGGATAGTATGGACCATGATAATTAAAACAAAATAAGTAATTTGTTAATTCTGTTCACCCTGTACTTTATTGGAAACCCTACAACACATTATTGGTTGTTTTACCTTGTGAATTTAACACACGTGAATATACACTTGTTTCAAATCTGATTACTGCGACACGCTCCAAAAAAGTTGGAACAGTTGAGTGTTTACCACTGTATAACATCCTATTTCCTTTAGTTACACTAATGTTAAGTGTTTTGGCACTGAAGACACCTGTTTGTGAAGTGTAGCAAGTAGAATTTCCCACCATTATTTAAAAAAAAAAATGTGTGTACATGTACAGTATATATCTTTCTGCATTAATGGTGCCCTAACAGATGTGCAAGTTACCAATGCCATTGAAACAGACATATCCCTTTAGCATGACAAAGGCTGGCTCTTGGACCTGAAGCTGTTTGGGTGGTCCTTTTTCTCTTGACAGCTTGAACATGATGGCTGTTCTTTACTGAAACAGTTTAGTGTTGAGTTCTCGTACCACAAAGCACACTTCGGGTCCGTTAGAAACGGAAAGCAGTTCTGTACGGAAAGCTGTAATAGACAGGTGTCTAAGAAGGCATGACTTTCGAGTGATGGCATCTTCTAAGAGCGTTGGTTTGGAACTACCTTTTAGGATAGCGATAGCCGTCTTTGTTCATACATTTCCGTTGCTGCCACACAGAGTTTTGGTTAATGGGCAGCATTGAGTCATAACTAACGGTCGCAGGGGCAGTTTGAAGGCAGTTAGCAGACAGGAAATGAGAGTTTGATCACTTTCTAGCGGCACTTGATGCCTCACTGTCCTGTTAGACACCTCCTGAGATAGCATTGTACCCCATTTCGAACGCAACCTGCCATGGTGCCACTGTCCACCTCAGATGAGTTTTGGAAAAAATAGCCGTCATGTTCTCCAAGATAAAGAGGAAAACGTTCCAAGCTTTCATCAGCGTTATGTCCCAAATTCAGCTTCTGTCATGGTATAGGGGTGTGTCAGTGCCCATGGCATAGGTGACCTGCACATCTATGAGAGCACTAGTAATGCAGACATGTATGGCATGTATGCTGCCATCCAGATGTGGTATTTTATTCCAGGGAGATCTCTGCATTGTCCAGTAAGGCAGCACAAAAACACATTCTGCAAAGATTACATATGCATGACTGTGTAAGCAGAGAGTGTGGTTGCTAGATTGGCTTGCAGTCCTGACCTGTTGCTGATTGAGAAAGTGTGGTGCATTATGAAGCACAAAATATGGCAACGAAGGCCCGTACGATTGTGCACTTTAATTAATGGAAGAATGAATGGGGTGTTCACAAGGTATAACATCAAATATTGTGTTGTTGTAGGGTTTCCAATATAGTACAGGGTGAATAGAATTTACAAATCACTCCTTTTTGTTTTTATTAGGATTTTCCATACTGTCCCAACATTTTTGGAATTGGGGTTGTACCATTTATTACCATGAAAGAATTCAGCAGGTGGTTCTCCAATAGCAGTGGTACATTCTAAGATGACCTAATCAGTGAGGCATGCAGTTTATCCTAGAGTAAAGGCAGTTGTTGTCTGCTCTGTGGAACTGAAAGCATCTTGATAGTAGATGAGTCAGCATGCCTTTATTTCAACAGACTGTAACTTGCCTGTCTATTAATCACATATTGTGAAGTTGATTTATGTAGCCCTTTATCCCAGAAATGAAATGGTGAAAGGGATGAATTCAAAGTAAATCTTACTTAGTATATAAACCAGCTAGACAGCAGGCAGTTTGAGAACTTCTACACCTCACAGGAACTGGCCACAGTCCATTACAATATCGGCAGCATAACATTAGAAGCCCCTCTGACATCGTCTTCACATCAAAAGAGCCAGAGAGAGTAGTAGTTTTCATCTTAAGAGACCAGCAGGACCCACTCTTCACTAAGCCTAATATCCTCCCATCTGCAGGGCGGTGCTCTGCCCCACCGGAGTAAAGTTACAGGAACTGGTAGAGGAGGTTATGTTTCACTTTTCACACTTTTCAACAGTGTAGAACCTGATCAGCCGATGTGCTTTACCCTGTGAGCGTGTTAGTTCTAATCCTGCGTGGGTCTGTCATGTGTAAACATCGTTTCTTTATCTCAGACGTGCTGTCGTGTCCAGACCTGCGTCTGCCCATTGATGTATCGATTGCGCATGGAAAATGTCCCCCAGGAGGGATAATAAAGTTCTCTCTCTCTCTCTCTCTCTCTCTCTCTCTCTCTCTCTCTCTCTCTCTCTCTCTCTCTCTCTCTCTCTAGCTCTCTCTCTCTCTCTCTCTCTCTCTCTCTCTCTCTCTCTCTC
>JAOEHI010004312.1:0-10115 GCA_025447815.1 Percopsis transmontana | reverse complement strand
ACTCTCCTTCGTTCTTTTTTAGCTATAGCTCTCGTTGCAACTCTCACACCCTACCTACAGCTGCTTTAAAAGGGACAGATGGTTCCTGCTTACTATTTGTCTGGGCGGTTTAGTCCTCTGTGTATTCTCCAGCTGTTGCTGGGCCTAGGTAATGTGCTTACAAGGCGCTGAAAACGACATGTCAGCACTCAGCCAACCAGCTGCCCAGCACTGGTGATGTGCCACCCTTCAGAAACCATATCATAAGTCAAGCTATGGAAATACTGCTGATGTTAACTTGTCAGCAGTATTGGGTTAAGGTGCAGTGTTAAGTTAAGGTGCAACTGTGGTCCAACACCTTAAAACGTTAGTAATTGTTAGTAAAGTACTGCATGAATTGCTGCCATGTTTCAAGACAGGGGGCCGGGTTGGACTGTGAGCACTGACACTGAAAAGGTGTGAATTAGCAGAAGAGAGAATTCATATGGAATATTCCCACGGTGTGCCGGATATTGAAATGCTCCCCGTTTCAGGACCTGTGACCGCATGTATGTGTGTGTATATGTGTGTGTGTGTATGTATATGTATGGATGTATGTATATATATATGTGTGTGTGTGTATATATATATATATATGTATGTGTGTGTGTGTATATCGCAGATACTACAAATCCCAGAATGCACTGCAACAGCTAGCTGAGCGTGTCTGTGAGCTTGCCACCAATTTACAAGCACAGTTGTTAGAAAAGGGAAAAGACTTATGCATAATTGTTGCATAATGTTGTTTTTTAATACATTTTGAACCTGTTTGGCCCTCCAAGTAATCCCAGTTTTAATTTTTGGCCCTCTCTGTGATTGAGTTTGACACTCCTGCAGTAGAAGCTTATTCTGATTTTTAAGGTGGAACAATATTTGTTCCGAAATACTCACTTAAATACGCAGTAAGCTGAATGTAAATACACTGAACGTAGAAGATACGGCCTGTTTCTATACGGTAGATAAAGCGTAACCACCTATAAAACATGGAGATTATTGCTGCAAAAACCAAAAGATTTCTGCTTTGTGCTGTACCTCAAGGTCACCCCCCCAATGTGCCACTGGCTCGAGGCCTTGGTGTTTGTGAGAGATTGGGTTCAGTTTGGGAGTGCACATTCATGTGTGTGTATCCTTGAAAGGCAGAAGGGATAAAATGAAAACGAATGGAGATTGTGTGTGAGAGAAAGTGTTTTCAATTTGCGCGTGTGTGCGCGCGCATGTGTGTGTGTCCTTGTTAGTCATGTTTCCTTTGGTGATCACAAAGCAGATTGCTTTGACAGTAAATACAGTTGAGAGACAGACACCGTTGAATCGCATGAGCTTGTAGTCACTGTGAGATTACTTGTCAGCTGTCCCCTCCGTTGTAGGGGTGCCTTGCGTTTTGAACACAGCGAGACATCCCTAACCGCCGACAGTTAGATCTTTACGGTGATCTTGTTTACTGACGGCATATCTGATTGCTATGGTAAATGTGTTGGAGTAAATTAGTATAATTATCACTGATATTTTAATTATTATCTAAACATTGTGCTGTGCTCCTCCAGTGATCTCTGTCCCACTGTGTTGTTATCTCTGGGGTTCATGGCAAGATTCACTCATGTTTTACACGTTGGTAATAAATCGTGTGCAGACATAAAAATCAAATGATAAATTGTGGCAGTGAAATCAGCAATCAATCGATTGATTTCAACAGTACAAAACAAAAGTGATTAATCTGGTTTATCATCGGCAGAGGTTGAAGCATGTTTAGCTAAGGTAGCCGTAGACGCTATTTTGTGATACCTACTGGGGTACTGTAATGCTTACTGTCGGAATGGAAAATTAAATACTTTAAATATCTCTTTAATGTGTACATTTGTCTCACCTTTGTCGGTAAAAGATTATGAATGGGCTTGATTTACAAGATGCTGTCCATTTTACAGCTCCCACATAAATCCACTCTCAAAAACGTCTTAACAGGGTGTATATAGGCTATCTCTATATACTGCCGAGTGTTGTTAGTGTCAACAGCCGGGAGGTTAGGATAATGAAACGTGCGTTTTCTGCACTGGGCTCACACACCACTAGGGGGCAAAGTAGCACTATCAACAGTGGCCAGTAATGACCCATTTTCCAAACGCTGTGCTCATCACAGGCATTTGTTGTTGCCTCTTTGAACTCAATATACTATATGTATGCAGGTATAAACATATAACGCATTACCATATCAAATGCAGCGTTTGCTTTGTCACTGCGACAAAGGTTATCATTACCATGTTACGGCCATGTAATGCTGACATCTCATTTGCCTGTCTTGTCGTTAGGAGAGATAGGGAGAGAAACGTAAAAAGGCAATCAGGAGGCAGGAAACCTTTCAGGGGTCCTAACATCTAATTTCTATCCTCCGTAACATGTCAGGAGTGTTTGTGGTTTATTTATCCACAGCAGCCCCCTGACATTAAAGTGCACTGCAGGGTACTTGGGTTTATCGGGATTTAAGACTATGTTATTATGTGGCCATAAATAATCCACCAAAAGCATCCTCTTATACTTCAAAGAGATGCCGTATGAAGATTAGCATTTGCTTTCACCTTAGGTGGCTAAAAATAGTGGCGTTCCCGGGGAATGCATTCTGCAGCGGGCTGGAAGCTGAGGTTATTCCTCCCAGCGCAGGCACATCAGAGTCTTGCGTCTCAGGCGGTTGTGCGTTTAAGTCTGCCCACTTTAACTGTTTGTGTCTCCAACGAAATGCTGATGAACCCGGAGCAGGGAGGCTAATTAAAATGCTTCCCTGCATCTCCGGGGTGGGCGAGGGGGGGCAGAGATCCGTGGAACCCAGGGTAAAATGACCGTACTCGTTCATATGGGCAGCTCCGCGGGTAGCTGTGGAATATAATTAAATCAATAACCTGACTCATATACACAGGGAAATCATCACAATGGAATAGCCAAACGGATGCGCATATACAGAGACAATCACTGCATACTTAAATTAAATACAAATAAAATTACTCATACCGTAAAATATTTGCTGATGGTAATTCTAGACTAGGATCAATATTGCAGGTTAGCAATGATGTCAGAAGAGGTAAAAATAGAAAATTGACATGAAACTAGAGTCTGTAAAGGGGATTTATAATGATTATATAACTGTGACGTTAAATTTATAACCTCATGACACTCACGCAGATGTAGCCTAAAACAAATTGAGTATTTGTGCTAAGTGAGGACAGTCTTTTTATGGTTAACTTCTTAACACAATATATAAAATAGCTTCCATTTCAGCTAGCAGGTAAAAGGCTAAAAGACAACATGAGTTAGCTACACTCAGACAACCGCATTTGAACATTCGTTTGATTTTCAGTGTGTAAACGATAATTAGTTTCGACCGTAGGCTAGTGGGAGAAAAGCGGCCACACACCAAAATATATTGGGTAGGTGTGCAGCTTTTGAATAATCCAATGTATCTCCACGCACTAGTTATTTACTGTATAATTCAGCATGCCCACAGACTGGCAGGTAGGGAAGCTGCCAAGAAAGGAACTCTGAGCTACTATTCACAGGTGAGGCGGGTTAGAACAGAAGCCTACGCTACAGAAACCTCCACTTGTGTCTCATCTTACTGCTGAGGTAGGGAACATGTGGCACCTCCCACCTCCCTTTAGCTTACTCTACTTCTTTCAGCCCCGGTGAGGCGAGAGGAATAAAGGCTACATCTCCTCCCCTTGAAGAGCAGGAACTCTGGGATGTTTCAGCCTTGTTTATTAACTCTTCTATGTTGTTGTTGACATACCGCATTGCACTGGAGCACAGACTGTCATGGTTTCCAGGGCTCCAGGTTCAGCCAGTTTCTATTTAGTCTGCAAAGTAAAACAGCTTGGAAACCAGAAAGTGTGAACTCCCGTGGTTGGCTTTCTTGTACCGGCATGGACACGTTTTCAAGCGTAGCATTCATCACACTGATAATATACTGCAGTACACATCAGTTGGCTGAAGCCAAGTTCATACTAGCTTAAAGAAGATGGAGAGTCGCATAGCAGGGCTAATCTAATTCCCATCATTGTCAGACAGACCTAAACACCCAAGAGGATAAAAACAATACGTTTGGCTCCGAGGTCTGCGCTACAGCTGAATCCAGAACAATCAACATTTCAGGAAGCCTTAAATAAAAAGTATAAATCATTTGTATTTCATACAAATCTATCAATGCGGACATTCCTGTGGGATCAAACTTGCCTCTGGGTCTCAACTGTCATAATCTCAATGGATGCAAATTACATGTCTTTATGAAACAAATGGTTAATGGCAGAAGCTATTCTTACATTACTGCAATACAAAGAACCCTTCAGCAACCATTTTCCGACCCAAATTATACTGTGAGCACGCAGCGAAACACTCATTTTCTTTATGACTTTAGTCATGCTACATTTGAGAATATATATCTGCTTGTTTCCTTGAGTGACATGTTTGTTTATTCACTGGGATAAACAAACATGTCACACCAGGGCTGTGCAGGTGTTTGCTTGGTAACGCCATACTTGAGGGAACATATTAAATGAAGATATCTGCTCCAGTTTGTGTACCGTCAGGGAACCGGCAAATAATGCCATCCGCCATCACTCACTGCCTTGGAACCAATGAAATCACCGCGGCAGCATATTTCACCTCTGTGGCTTCGCTGCTAGGACCGCAGGCTTTCCTTATCTCAAAATAAAAGTCCCTCGCGCCCTTCTGTATACTGAGAAATTTAAACTGAAGGGCCGTGAACGTGGAGCTCTTCCATGATGTTTGCCTATCATAAAAGCTGATTCATGCTTGTATTCACCTGTCAAAAGTGGGTTTAGGCCTTAAATCGTCAGTGGTATGCAGAGACAGATAATGCAGAAGTTCTGAGACTGCCGACTAAATTATTTCTGGGGATTAGCCTCCCAACTGTCATCTTTGCCTCGTTCCGGCTGGCATTCAGAGGCTTGTTTACGCCACGGACAAATGGCAACCTCTGACTTTTATTTTCTTCTTTTTTTTTTTTAAGAGCTAGCAATTGCTCTTTGCCTTCAAAACTATTTCTTCCCTTCCCCGGACCACATAAAAGACTCTACAAACAAATATGCAGAAGCAAAACTGACTGATTGCAGGCAAAATGGATTTCATATTATACAGCATTTATTGAGTCACAACAGTGTAAGGAAGTTCCAATGTTGCAGCTGTTGAGGACCAAACAAAACCCAGTTTACTTATTGTAGCTGGGGAAAATAGCACAGTAGGCAGGACAAAGGCAGTGTCCCACTGGGTATATTTGTACATAAACAGACAATACAATTGGTTCATGAGCTACAGTGTGGTAACTACAACACTAGCAGAAGGTGTGCATTACTTTGTACATTCTCTTACATTCTCTTCTTGCCAGCGTAACCTCAACTGACCTGCATCTTACATCCTATTGTACATCTGCTGTGTCTTGACCAATGTTAAGACATTTAGTTTACTACAGTGCAGTAGATTAAGGTTTTCTGCCATTTTGTCACTTTGATATGTTGCGCTGAGCTGAAGTGGCTTCAAATAACCAGGACATTTTTAAAGGGGCCAGATATAAAGAGAAGTGTGGAAAGGAAAGGATAAAGGATGTGATGTATTAGTGGCGGGGTGATTGCATGCTAGGAAGCTGTGGCCTGCTAGTTAGCCAGTATGGTCAGGTAACTTTCAACATTCTTCAGCTTTCACCTAAGGCAAAGAAGCAAATTGCTTTGGTACCGTTAAGTATATTAAATCGCCCTTTTGCCTAGTTTTTAACAGAAGTGAATGGTAGGCTAAGCGAATCTTAGCACTTTTTTGTAGATGTGAACACCCACCATGTAGGTCAAAGGATCGGTGCAGCCAAATTGCCCCTTTTCTTCGCCAGGACTCGCGTGAATACAGGTGAGCTGTATATTGTACTCGAGAAATCGCAGAACACGACAGGCTTTACTGCATAGAACCCTCTGGAAAGGGATCAGAAAAAGTTCTGAAGGACTCCTCATTGTGAAAGACTCATACGACCACACGCCTACACACGATTAATGTTCCAAAGCATTCTGACGGGCCCATTCACATGCCAATCACCCGGCACCGGGCAATTAGACGGCAAGGGCGGGGCGGACAGAAGGGGACCGATCCGGTGTAATCTTACGGGAAAAGTGGATGGAAGGAGGTTGAGGGTGAGATAAGAGGAGGAGAGGGAAAGATGTAAGAGAAGACAAAGCCAGTCTGTGACGGAGAGAGAGGGAGACAGCGGCGAATGGGGTGAAAGGGATCAAACCGCTAGGTACAGATTTAGATACATAGTGAGCTGAGACAACACAGCCTCCCAGGAACACTTCAATAGGATGCACTATTTAGAATGCTCACTAATGCAAGATTGACACTGCCATAGAAATGCAGCCTGCAATGAAACCAGTTCACACTGTACTGTATTTCAAGTATTGTGTTTCATATATCATCTATTTATAGATGTATACCTTGTAGCAAAGGTTTTTAGGCAGTTGCTATTGCCTATCTTTCGGAGGATCATTAATAAATGAATAATAGCATGAGCATCAGCAAGCGAGAACTAATAGATTGGATTTGACAAAAAGTCTCTTTCGCAGGTTAATGGTTTCCATTCAGAAGAGTAGGTTATATGTGTGTACAATGAAACACTGGCAAATTTGGAAATGAATAGCAGTGACCAATCATCATTAAACAAAGGGCCACTTAGCGTATGTGTCACATGTTACTGCTGCAGACGTTAGAGAAACAATGTTGTTTTGGTTTCAACGTCTCCCGCACCTGAAAACTCACCGTGCGAACCACTAAATGATATATCGCCAGCTACATGTCGCCTAGCTACTCCCGGATGTGTACCCTCAGACAGTGGAAATGGTGAAGTAGATTAGAGGAACATACATTTGGAGAAAGAAATAAAGCCACCTTTTCATCGCCACCCAAACCTCTCCTCAAAAACCCACCTACAACTTGCACCCTTTGCAGTAAGAAATGGGGGTGATTATCACGTTTTAGGTGGCGCTAAAAACACAATGGGATAAAATCTGGGATTGTCTCTTTAAGTAATTGGAAGAAGAAACATAATACACATCGTATTGCATTGTGTCAAAGCTGGGTCTATTGTGTTGGCAGAGACAGACCTGCTCTGCTGCTTCAGCAGCGTCAAAACACACACTGGCCTGGAGCGAAACAGCTCCTGGAAGACTTTCTGGTACCGCGCTGAAACAGACTGGGGATCTCAGTCAGATTACCTAGCTAACAGAATCTCGTCTGATATTTGCACAGTGCACTATGATTTCAGATTTCGGCTGCTAGCAACATGCCACATTCTCTGTGTACTCTGTGATTTGGCTCGGGTATAAGTTTGTGAATCCAAATGAATTGTGTCTGCCGCCATTGATATAAAGTACATGCAATATACCGTATATACACAATATACAATACAAACAATGTTTAAATACATTTTTATTGAACAATAGCTGGTTGCACACATATCTTTATCATATTTGTGATATTTGTGACTTTTCATAGTTGGATAACGCATAGGCTTCCTTGTGTTAGAGAGGTCTATAACTGCCCAGAAGATTGTCCACGCTCATTTGCTGGTTGTTTTCCATAAAAAATACCCCACGTGTTACAAACCTCCTTGGATTTAGTTTCATCCTGGGCACAGATGGACTGGTCTTTCCCCTAAATACTTTACGTGTTACAATCTGCCCAGGCTTAAACAATTGTTTGTTTGCATGCCTGGCCTGGTCATTAAATCTTTTAAGGCTAATATTTAAAATAGAATTTGCACAGGGCTGATGAGTGGAGAAGGGGGAGGGGAGGAGGACGTTATCTTGGTGAGTTATGGGCTTGTTGTAGCTTTGAATAAAGATCAGCTGCCTCGGACACTCTGAGGGGGCTGCTTTGACCTCCAGGCCTCTCAGCCACAGCAGGGGAGGGGAGGGCCGCTTTGCGTTAGCCCCCGTGAACCAGGCCACGTTGCAGTCGCTGCTTCTCGCAGAAAGAGAAGTGGTGCAGGAGCGTGTCGCGGGACGCTGCACTTGAACATGCTGCGACCCTGAATGGATCATAAATGAGCTGTTTGCCAAATGGTGGGTTTTGTAAACTCTGAGCAGGTTGGGAAAATGTTCAGTAGCCCGTCCATAAATCATGGTGAGAACACCGCCGCCCGGGGACTTTTGCTGTGCTTTCCTCCAACACGGGCACACAGCAGTGCTAATGTTGAATGTCTCTTAAATGTCTCTGGGAATGGTATTACAGTCAAGCAATTAGGTCTAACACAGGAGTGGGGTGAAAACGTGTCCTCAGAGTGAGAAGCAGAGGCAGGCAGAGGCAGATGAAGGGCCAGTGTGTTTGTGGTATAATCACCGAAGACCCTGACTCAGGCAGCGTTCTGGGGGGGCCAGAAGGGATCCGTTAACCAATGGGAAAGAGGCTTACAGGCACCACTAAGCTGTGATGTGTGGTTTCAGCAGGCAGACAGAGGTGACGTCCCATTTCGCCCCTCGTTTCGCGAGAAGCCGATCCATGATCACAAACGCATTAGCCAGAGAAATGTACGTGTCTCAGACGCATATTGTCTGATTCCAGAGCACGGTCATGGTAAAACACTGGGTCACGGCTGTATTCCACTAGTATGTACTCAGATCCTTCCGTCAAAATACACGCCCCTTCCCCAGGGGACACACTGCTACATTTATGTTGTGTTTTTAAAGTAATACAGTATGTGCATGAATAAAGCCCTAGATCGGCGATCTGAAGAACAAACCAAACCCAATATTCATCCTACAGACGCAAGGTCCCCGTTGATCTAAGATGTTTTACCCCTACCTGCTCCTTAATACTTACTGTACCCACTGGGAATCCCTTTGGATAGAAACGCCTGCTAAATGACAAAAATGTAATTGAATACAATCACTTTCCACCCCGTTTTACAAACAGATACTTTACGCAGTAAGACAATCCATTAACATAACTTAATATGTCTATCAGAGGCTGTGGCCTGTTTGCATTCTTGCATCTATTTTGCAAGGAGAAAAACTCAACCCCCGCATGTCCATGGCTCTGTCTCATTGACCTCTACATTGGTGTGTTCAATTCTACGCTATTCTACGCTATAATTCTACCTCTGGCTCACTTTTAGCACAACACACTGGTGGTGGGAAGTTCGAATCTTTTTACTGACTCAGAACTTTCAATCTCGGTCAGTAAACTAATCTTTTTTCGAGTCATTTCGTTATTGCGTTCATTTTAACTACAGGCGCTAAGTCCGGCGCTGTTGCCCTCTGGTGGGTGATGTAAAAAAAATAGTGCACGGCTACATGCCAGCCCATACAGCTGTCTAGTAGTCTAGGTGTTGGACTCCCAGCCAGTAGGGGGCAGGATAGTCTAGTGGTCTAGGTGTTGGACTCCCAGCCAGTAGGGGGCAGGATAGTCTAGTGGTCTAAGTGTTGGAAAGGGATTAACTGTTGTAATGTGCATGACACGTTGACACTGGATCATAACACGTGCCGGGACTCTGAGTAATTGAATAGATATCGGCAAATCTGCCCCGTTTTCGTGCGATAAGTGTTTTTTGTAATGTGTTAAGTAGCCAACACTCCAAGTCGTCACAGTCCTGCAAAGATAGGAACGACCCAAGTGATAAAGCTAATTTTGTATTCAGTTATTTCATTGAATAAGAGGTTTTTAATTGAATTTGTCTTTTAGACCCAACAAATGGTTCAAATGGTGTTTTAATGACTTTGCTGCTGTAGTGTTGTAGGTTTTATTTTCAGAGCGAAACAAACGTATCCCTCAAATGTCTAGTTATCTAGACATTTGAGGGTCTTGGGCCGTTAGCGCACCTGGGCACAATTAACAAACTGTTATCGTAAGTTTCTCCGGCGGTGGCAACAGCCGTCTGCCATTGTGTTTAGTGTAACGTTGCTTTTGCTCTTTGATACGCCAGAAGGCTTGCACCTCTGTTAGTCTCTCGTCAAAGTCTGTCACGATCGGCGCGCACAGGCCTATGCACGCTCCGTGCGTGCCTTCCCTATCTGCGCACCTGGGAGGGATTAGTCCCACAGGTGCGCCTCCTTTTGTATTGATTG
>JAOEHI010004311.1:0-10116 GCA_025447815.1 Percopsis transmontana | reverse complement strand
TCCTTATTTAATTAAACCAAGTAAATTCCCAATTCTTGTAAAACCCCCCCCCCCCCCCCCCCCAGGTAGTGTCTAATAATGATACAGTATTATTGACCAATCTATCTAACCTGTACAAAAATGTAACAATTAATTGAATTTGTATTATAACTATTGATATTCAGTGAAATAAATGTAAATAAATGACTTGACACAACCGTTTTTTAAAGTAAATACACATACATAATACCGATTATTGATTATTGAAGGAAGGAAACAGTAGAAAATACTGTGGCTAAAATCAAATCTGACTCCGCCTACCTTCCGGCTATATATACACCGATGCATACATTTATGGCTTAACTCTATATCCCGAGCTACCCCGGTACCAGGGTACTCCCTCCCCCTCTCTCAAACAATGAAGTATTAAGCCCTTTAAACATCTGTGAAAACAGTCATGTAACACACCATTGGAAAGAGCTATCAAGCTATCGAGAGCATTGTTGCCCAAATTAAACATAATTCCAACCCTAAACAAATAAATAAGCATATCGTAAACCTTACGCTCACTTTGCGCACATCGCATGCTAAAAGTTTGTAAAGATAAATTATTTTTCACGCTATCTACACAAACGATATGTCATCTGAAAGCTGAGACTTCACAGATTCCAACAGTGTAAGCCATTTGCCGCTACGACGAACAAGAACCCATTGAACTAGTCGTAAAATAACTTACATAAACAAACTTCGATTGTTATAATAACAACAACAAACTGCGTCTTACCTTTGTTGTTTTGTTACCAAAAGTTGTATTGGATCGAATAAAACCACTGTAACATAAATACCATAGTCTCTCTATCATTTAGAGTCGAAAAAAGTGACTTCTGGTGTGTAAACATGTACCAGGAAGTGCTTTGTATTGTATATGAAGTGGGTAGACGCTCACGATCACAACACATGTGTGTATCGCCATCTTTTGGACCTTCGAATGCAAACGCACTGCATTGTAAGTCTATGGCATCAATTTGATAGGTCCTGAGGATTAAATAGGGTGTCACATGTCAAAATTGACCAATGGGTTGTCGAGATAGCGCTGTAATGCATTTCTAGGGTAATGCCCTTCCCGGTCAGGGCTGCATTCAAGTCAACAAATGTTTAGTCTTGAAGGCAGTTCAGGAAGTACTTTGTGCATATACTGTTAATGTTACAAGTAAAAAACATATATTTATGGAGTTATTTGCAATTATAACAGGTTCAAAATGTCTCTATTTGTAAATCTTCCTAAACATACTTCTACTAAAACCCTGAAATAACTGAAGTTTACTCCTATTTATTGACATCAAACTTGACTCATGTTCTCATCAGATGTTGTGCTATGGTCCCAAAGTGTTTTGGGGCTTCATCTGCATAATTCCAATAAAATATTCATTGTAAAACATGATTTTCTGTCAGGCGTAAATAAAATCTTCCATTTATTTTGTTGTTTTAGCTTCATGTACTCTGACCATTAACATCCCCATTGATTCTTTCACCACAAGAGAAATCTCACAGGTGTTTTTCTTTCTTTTGGTACATTTCTTTTGGTACCTATAGATTATTTGTATAGCCCTTGTAGTTTTGGAGATATACTCAACTGATGAGTTTTTAAGCAATGACAATGAGCACAGGCATGATGATGATAATGATCTGATCTGATCCACAGCTAGGAGCTTGACTGAAAGGATAGTCATCCAATCATGACAATGCCATTCCCAGTGTACGCTCGCATACAGGGTATCGTTACACAGACACTTGTAATGTCAACATTTAACGTATTTAATATTTAATATTTTAATATTTGTCATCAAGTTGCATGTCAAAACAGTGACTTAAGTCGACTCAAGTCCAAGTCACAATGACTCCACATCTCTGGCGGAGTAGTGACCACTGTCAGAACCAAACATGGTAAAGCAGCATTTAGTCATTATGCTGCACATCCCTGGAACCAACTCACTAAAGATCTTAGAGATACCCCAACCCTAGAAAATTTAAAATCTAGGCTCAACACTTTACTGTTTTCAAAGGCTTTTTGTAAATTCGGTATGCAATTTCCTGATCTTTTTAATATTTTTAAAAATCTCTTTTACTCAATTGTATTTTTTTCCCATTTCATTTCTTATCTCATTTGTCTTTTCATTTGTTCTTTGCTTTATCTTATTTTTAAAGCACTTTGAATTGCCACTGAGAATGAAATGTGCTACAGTATATAAATAAAGCTGTGCTCCCTTGCCTTATCTGAACACAAAACAGGTCTTACACAATTAGGTCATTTAGCAGACACTTTTATCCAAAGCAAATTACAATGAGTACAATTATTAAGTATTAAGGAGCAGATAGGGGTTAGGCATCTTGCTCAAGAATGCTTACAGGTAGGCCGGGATTGTTGGGAATCAACCCTACAACCTCTGGGTGGGAGCCACCCTGACTACACTAAACTAAACTAAAAAACAGATTCTTAAAATGTTTACATCATATCACTTAAAATAATATTCTTCCATAAAATTATTGATATAGCAGACGCATACTAATACACTACCGGGTCATTTTTGATGTTTGGAAATAAACACTGTGTACACGACAAAGAATGAGAAGGTTCTGCCACTGAACTCCCAACCACAGCTTAATAACTGGAACTGCTATTGGCTGTTTGATGTCACACACAGACTGGTGTAGAAGCGTAATGATATTTTATATATAATATTTCTTTCAAAATGGGAAGAAATTGTTTTCTATCAAGGCGAGTTTTAACTTAGCACAGTAAAACTTTCCTGATTGGCCAGCAGCTGTAAACATGTCAGGTGTGTGATATAGCCGTCATCAATGAGAGATAAATCAATCTCTCTCTCTCTCTCTCTCTCTCTCTCTCTCTCTCTCTCTCTCTCTCTCTCTCTCTCTCTCACCTCTCTTTTGTCTCGGCCTATTTTATCTTAACCTTCGTCCAACCTCCTGCACTGTCTCACACGCTTTCCCATTAGTGCACACACACTCAGACAAACACACACATACACACACACACACGCCCTCTCCCTGCGCCGGTCGATAGGAGAGCGGGTATTGAGCAGTGGCTGCAATCTAAATGAGAGTTTGATTTCTCAGGGGGCGCTAACCCCCAGTAACCGCGGCGCTGAGTCGCTCTGCCAGAGGCCCCTCGCCAAACGCCCATTGATGAAGTGTGTGTGTGTGTGTTTGTGTGTTGTGTGTTTAACTTGCTTAAGAACAATACTTTTCATTTGAAGCTGATGCGGTTCATTATGTAATCCACTAAGACCACTAGTGTCCTGATGTACTTTGCTTAAACACAATGAGACACATGTGCTGTCACTTATGTGCGCACGCAGTCACACACACACAAACACACACACACACAAGTGTGCGTGCAGGGGCCGGATAGTGGGCACATCCAAAAGGTTCTTTTGCAAGACGTATAACCCCTACCTGCTCCTTAAAGGGCTGTTCAGATTAAACATGCAAACCATGGTGCAGATCCCTGAATCACATTCATGTGTATTGGTGCAGTGTGGACGGAGGCGGAGAAGTTTGCAGAAGTTCGCAGAGCAGCACGCAAAAGTACACCGTGGTTGAACAGGTGACAACAGGAGCAGCGCGGGGTGCAATAGTGGGGGGAAACGGAGAAATTGATTCCAGTTGTTTCTGAATACCCCGAAATGTATGACCTAACTTCCCGCTTCATTAAAGATATAGGAAGAAAGGCCATATCATGGAAGCATATTGCCATTTAAAATGCATCTGTTTAATTAATGTTGCGGAGGTAAAAACATCAACCTGCTGCCTGGACTGTATGGCATCAGCTACATTTCTAGCTGCCTTCTCCTTCTCACCACTCTTCGTCTTCTTCTAATTGCATAAAGCCCGTTGCAAATGATCCATTATCGGATTCGGTCATCTCCTTGCAAAACAAGGCAAATAGATAAAACTCCGCCCCTTCTGCGCACTCCTTAACAGTGTTGGGGTCGTTACTCAAAAAAATTAATCTAGTACACATTACTCGTTGCTTTGAGATGCATCATGCATGCCTGAGATGCATTGTCACGTAATTGCCAGTTAACAATATAATGTTAACCTTTACATATGCCCACATATCAGCACAAATCCCTATCTTAATAAGGAGGACATACACAAGATCTTTCTTTTATGCGCTTTAATAAAATAATACCATAAAGCCGACAGCAAAGTTGGTAAAATACAATAATTCCTTACCTCCAGCCCTGGTCCTTAGCGACACGAAAGTTTTGAAATGAGACTTGAGCTCTACCAATGCGGAGGGCGCTGTAATATTTGTAATTGTACTCCCTGATAGTCGCCTGAGATAAAAGCATCTGCTAAATTACCCTATAGAGTAATAGAGTAGAAATAAGTATTTCAAAAGCTATGGGCAGTGCATTTCCAAATGTTGTGTAAAGATGCATAATACCTGAGCAGAACTAGTGAAGCAGAAGTCAGTGTCAGTGTGTCAACTAATGGGGACCTGCTTAAATTAAGTAATGCAATGACCCATGGCATGGCAACCCAGGCCATGTTGGGAAATGTAGTGCCTCCTGTGCCTCCCCTAAACCTCGCTTTCTCTCTCCCAACCAACTGAATTTCTCTACTGGTTGCTGATTGACCGTTTATATTCCAACCGGGCACAAACCTTTTTGATGAAGAGGATCCGAACTTACTTGCTGAGTGAAACAGAATCCGTGTCTCAGGAGGCTATCGGTGTCATACCAGAGGTGCACACTGCAAACCATGCAGTGTATGTTGCATTCTCCTTGGTTTGACAGGGTTTTGGATACTTTAGCACCATTGTACTTGTGTGCTCACTGTACTCCCCACAGCTAACAGCAGTGTCAGTGTGTTTTTCTGTGTGTTTGTGTGTGTGCACTAGTAGGGCCATTTTCAGCCTGCTATATTATTTATATTACTGGGCCTCTGCAGCACAGAAGAGGCATGAAGAGAAACTGAGAAATAAAGATCAGGGGCGAGGGAGAAAAGACGTTTTCCTGCGTAGGTTCGACAAGAAGCTCAACGCGGTGGAAGGGCAAGCATGGAAGGCTTGGAAAAAGAGAGAGGGAGAGAGAGGGAGAGAGAGAGAGAGAGAGGGAGAGAGAGAGAGATACTGCAGCAAAGTGGTTATTTATCATCAACAGGCTTTCACTCTATTCAGGAAACTCCACCAATCAATGCCTGGCCCCAGATGGCGTACACACACACACACACGCACACACCTACAGTAGAGTATGACCTGGTGGGAGTGTGTGTTCAAGGGGTGCAGAGGTGTGTTTGTCATGCAGAACACGGCAGGACCCTCTAGCGCTCCTTTTTGCTGCAAAGCCTCATTAAAGACACTCGTGCATTAAAGACAGCAATATACACACATACTGTACAGACCACACACACACGCATAGAGATTCACTAAAGCTAACCCCACACACAGACTCAAGAGGAGAAAAGCAGAAATAAAGTTACAATTAGGAACAGAACTCTTATAATTATAAAAAGCTAAAATTTCAGACAGTGAAATGTCCTCTAAGCTGCTATACATTCTGCTCCTCTATTTAATTTCCCTGCTCTCCATAGAAATACAGCTTAATATACCCCCCCACACACACACATATTATATTCATGTAGATTTGATTGTGTCAACTCAACGGAGATTGGCTACATTGTATCTTTTGTGCCTTTTTAAATATGCATCTATGAATAAATAATGTTTGTATCTGCTGATTGAAATAAAAAAAAGCCCCAGCCATGGTGCTAAAGCCATGATGAAATGATAATGTAATATCTGTCGCCACTGTCGAATAAAGGAATGCATCCCCCTCTCAGCTCCCAGCATCTTCCTGCCCCCCCCCTCTACCCCCCAACTGCAAATGAATGCAGAAGTTGTGCGTCTGACTCTACACTCTGTGCTCCACGCCTCTGAACATTTTAATAAAGGAACGAAACAAATAAACAAAGAAGAACTTCCTGTGTAAAAGTGATGCGTGCAGCCGCAAGGGTCTTAATAAAGAGACGCCAGGCGGTTCACCCCCCGCCCCCCCCCACCCCTATCCCTGCAGCTCCCCTTGCTAATTGACAGTGATAGCAGAGGCTGGTCTCTTGGGCTGACATCGGGGGGCTTAATAAAGATGCATTACAACTGATCTGTGAGAATGTGGCGAATCACGTGCTCCCCCACCCAACCCTCCCTCCCCCGCCTTCGTCTCTTTGCCATACTGGATGATTAAACTGATAAAACTGGCATAAATGGGGGAGGTTTTGGAGCGATGGGTTTTGAAATATACGGGAATGTCAGAGACGGGGTGTGACAAGTGCAAAACAGAGGTGAAAAGAGTGAGAGAGAGGGAGAATTAGGAGTGCCAAAAATCCTATTAGAAGTCTGTCCATGCTAATGAATGAAATGCTAAGTTGGTCTCTGCTGGTAATTTCACAAATTCCTAAATGGACATGACATTTCCAGTTAAAGCCTCTCGCCTTCCTCGCACCTCACGTTGTCAGGTGAAATAAGCCAACTGTAAACAGAGCCGACACGCACGTACACACACACACGCACGCACATACACGCGCGCGCACACACAACCCAACCGACTCTGATATCCTTCATTAGCATAGCAACAGAGCGCGGACCGTCCACTGGGGCGCGGTAACCCATGGCAACCAGTGCCGGGCCAGCTCAGCTGTGGAACCCCGAGCCATAAAAGCCAGCCTACTGTTAACTCTCCTCTGCCTCTTTCATGTGTTCCAAGACTGGAATATGGACAGCCCATATGGAACGCTGTCAATCTTCCTGCCTTATTTGGCAGTGAAAGCTCGCCAGACTTCTTGAAATGCATATGCTAGGTTCTGCACAGATGGATATCCCTGTGCCGGCAGTTTTTATAGCACCTGTCAGTGTCTCCTGTACCTGCCTGACAGGGAAGCATGCACGCACACACACACACAAACACACACGCACACACCAGCTAGAAGAACGAAATAAGTTGGTTTTGTGCTTTAGTTAATTAGAATCCAACGTTTCAAAGCACTTGGTGTAACACAGCAGTGAGTGGGGGTTAATTGTGTGGGTGAGTAGCTGGCAAAGATGTTTGTCTTCCGTGTGTGTGTGTGAGCTTCTAATAATAGAGATTGGAAATCCCTCTGTAGGAGCAAAACACAGCCTTTAAGTACATCTACTGCTCAGCAGCGCAAGTGGAAGTGGCACAGTAGATATAGCATAGCATGTGTTTGTGTGTTGCAGGGTGTTGAGAGTGACATTAAGAAAGAAAAAGAGAGATGGAAAAAGAAAGGGAATGTTTAAACTCCTCTTGGCTCTCTGTCGCTTTAATAAAGTGATATTGAACTTTAGTAAAAGCCTAAAAAGCCTGATAAATTCTCTTCATTACAGCCACTCGACTAGATTGTTGCCTTAAATGATCATCACGGAGTCGTAGGAGTAGACTGAATCAGCTCTAAAAACATCAAATTTTCGACGTTTTGGTAACTGCATCTAGTTATGTTTTCTGACCAATCTGATTCAGTTTCAACAAAAGATGTCAGTACATTGTCATTTAAATACAGCGACCATATAACCATACAACCATACAACCTCGCTCTGAGGTAAGTAAGCTATACAGTCAGGGGTTTACGCCAGCAGGTTCAGTATCACTCTAAGTGAAGCTGCGCTCCACAGATATAGATGTTTTCACGGGGGGGTTTGTCCCCCAGCTCATTGTGTGCAGAGGTACACCGACCCACTGCAGTGCTGGGAGCCCGAGGAGGCAGCAAGGCCTCGCGGAAGGCACAACTCTTTAATGAGCGTAATCGATCAGCCTTTCTCACACACCCCCCCCCCCCACAGAGAGAGGAGAAAGGAGAGAAAAGAGAAGCTAGAGGAGAAAAAAAAGAAAACGACGAAGAGACGAAAGCTTTAAAAAGCTTTAGACTCACAAAGTGGGGTTCTTTTTTTCAAAGGGACGGCGGCGGGGGGGTTGGAGGGGGGGCAGGGGGCAGCTTTCTGCCTGTAAAATTCAATTTACCTTTTCACAGACAGGCTGTCTTGAGCTTCACATCTCATAAGCCGCGGTGTGGTTGTGCGTGAGAGGGATTGTCTACGCTCACGTGCGTTGTGTGGGTGTGTGTGCATGTGCGCGTGTGTGTTGGAGTGCGTGTGAACAGAGGGGTGAGAGACCGGGTTGGGGCGAGCTGTAAGCCACTCCTTTGTGAACCTACGTTCTCTCCCAGGGGATTGTGGGAGCTCTGTCTCGCTCCAGTTGCCCCCCCACCCCACCCCCACCCCTCTGCATCCCATTACTCACCACCGCCACAGCAGAAGGAGAGCGGGACATTAAAACAATCCAGCTTTAGTGTTTAAACAGTAGGCATTAGATAATATGGTAATTCTTTTTGCTGAACGTAGGACAGTCTGCAGTCACTGTGATTGTTGAGGATGTGTATTCACTTGCACACATCAGCCGACATCCATGCGTGCATATGTTGAACAGTTACTTTACTTTCTGCCCAACACTGGCTGCAACACACAACACAATACATTACATTACATGTAGCACAACTCATGGTCTACCGCACTGCGCATAATTTGTAGGACACCCCTAGAAGTGCCTGTGTAAGCGCACTTCATTACAACATTAACAATATTTTATTTGGCATGTATACATTATTTCAAGAGCATACCATCACAGTGTGAACAACAATAAAGCAAACATTTTTAAAGGTAAAGGTGTGTGTGTGGGGGGTATATCTGTTATGGGCTAAATAAATACAGGTCCCACACCTAGACATACTTATCAAACCAAGGGTGAGGAACCTTTGCATATATCAAAACTATTTATGACACAAACATGTTTAACCACATTGAGTTCAGCAACACAGATACAGCCACACCAAAGAGATTAATTAGTTAACGGTCTGGGATTGTATTGTCAAATACGTTATTTGTTATTATATTATATAGTTATTGCCACTCTATAGCCAAGCCTCGTCCATACACAGACATGTAACAGACATCTTCTTCACAACCAGGATACATAGCTGGGCTCATTTTTTAAATAGCTGTGATAGGTAAAATACTACGATGTGATTTCTATGGCCTATGGGCTTTAGATAGATAGATAGATAGATAGATAGATAGATAGATAGATAGATAGATAGATATATGACTTTAATAATTCCCAGCAGGGACATAAAGCTGTCTTTGCAGCAAGGTACAGTCACAACACAATAAAATAAATATTATTATTAATAATAATAATAATAACAACCATAATAATACAACAGGCCGGTGATCCTTGTCCTCACCTAAAAAGACTGGATTGTCCCCTGTAATGTTTGGACCAGGCCTGCAGACCTCTGGTTCTTTTGACAAACAGACCAGCCAAACCTAGTCGTGACAGTAAGGCATTTGCTTCAAGGAAGTCCAACGAAAAAGAACACAGCCTAAAATAAGACGATACATGCTGTGCACACATTGTAGTGTGTGTCAATATGTGATTTCAGATTAAACCTCCTGTTTTTGGCGTAGTATTCATTTTCTGCCTCGGCATGAAATCCCTCATTTGAGGGGAACTACATCATCGTAACAAAAGTCACATGACCAGCATTTGTTTGGCCGCTAATCTGAGGCACACAATTGGACATTGTGCACATACAACCATACATACATACAAGGCCATGCAGAATCTCAGGTGTTGCAGGGAGTGCATCTTAACTGCACTCACAGGCCAGTCAATTCTAGACGGACTATCCCTTTAGGCTGTTTAATTATGTATTGTGCGCATCAGCACAGATTCTCTGCAATCTCCCCGTGCCGTTTTTTCATTAATGGTGCAAATTCTGTTATGCAATAGGCTATGCTCATATGGAATATTTATTGCCTTCACCCCCTCCCCCCACACCATTTAATTTGGGAATACACTTGTTCTGTAGTGTGCATTCAGAACATTAAGCTAGGTGTTAATAAAGTTAAAGGAAATTTAACAAGTGGGAAAAACAAAAGCAAAGAAACGAGAGGTAGTGAATGATCGGAGAAGAGAGAGAGAGAGAGAGAGAGAGAGAGAGAGAGAGAGAGAGAGAGAGAGAGAGAGAGAGAGAGAGAGAGAG
>JAOEHI010004310.1:0-10117 GCA_025447815.1 Percopsis transmontana | reverse complement strand
TTCCCACCCGGAGTAGGCACTCCATCGGTTTCCTGCTGAGAACCATGGCCTCAGATTTTGAGGTGCTGACCCTCATCACCGCCGCTTCACACTCGGCTGCAAACCGATCCAGTGAGTGCTGAAGGTCACAGGCCGATGATGACATCAGGACCACATCATCTGCAAAAAGCAATTAGTGTAGATTGGGTGAAGGCAAAAGTTAATATTTCCCTTAAAAAGCAGTATGTTAAAAAACCTGTCTTTAATTTTGCAATGCAAAAGTGAATGTTAAATGAACTGTTAAATTGTTGTTTAGTTTACTATGTTGTTATTAATTTATGCATCAGCTGCATATTTCTCATCCAAAACATAAAAATACATTTGGTTTTTCTTGTTTTATTTTCTATGGAATCTCTGGTCTGGTTTAGTATTGTACATTAGCCCAGAAGATCACAGCTAAAGCTGAATACACTCATCTAAATCTCACCAGTAAAAGAAAATGTCTCATGTAAGTAAGCACAAAACATTGTCCTATTTCAACCAAGGAGATACTTTGTGACACTAATGTTTAGACGATGCTCATATTTTTTCAACCATAGGATGCTATGACTTTACTTGTCCAGCTATAAGAAGGAATTTAACCATATTGGAGGTGATAATTACCCAAGGACTCCAAAATGCAATGTTTGTTTGAAATGAAATGATGTGATGTGAAATTATGTCACTAAAAAAAGTTTATTGATCATTAACATCAAATTCTATTGACATATTGGAAAGAGATTCGGGAATAGCTACAAGGCACATGGCAAAATTAGGTTTATTGACAAACAGCAGTTGTTACCTCCCCACCTCCACTTTCTATGAAACAGCTGCACAGTAAACATAGCCAGCAATGTCTGTTTGGGATATAGCATTGCAATACATTTTTCTCAAAGCCTAAGCCTCAAGGATGTCTCCTCAACGAATAATCTTGCTCTAGGAAAAATACTGATATTTTATGACATAACGACAGTGTTATCTGTCCATTTAGATCACCTTTCCAATGTCCCTCCCCAAAATATTAAAACTGCTCTACTCTGCGTTATGATACAACCATGGGGCACGTAATAAATAAGTGAAGAAATTATAAATTGATACAAAATAAACAGAAACTTAATGAGCTCTGGGTGATACTGTGTTTGTTTTATTTCACCTTGAATACGGAAGATACAGTAAGGCAGGACACAATGGTGTGGTTATTGCATTGAACTAATGAAGAAATGCCTGACTAGAAGCAGCTGTCATGAGTCGTAGTGTAGAAAGACAAGTGCCCCTGAGTAACTATAATGGTTTAATCTTCGCTTACAGCCCAATATTATATAACACTCCTTAGAGCAGATCTGGTGTCAATCCACTTTGAGAAGGAAATAAAAAGGCCAAAAATAAGGATGGACTCATGTATTTTATCTTAAATTATTATCAGACATTTCTATGCAGCCATTTAAACAATTGATGTTTCAAGAAAACAAATAAATTGCTTAACTGACTGGTGTGTTAAATTCCTTGACAACCAATCAGATAAGAGATAAATCTCCTACAAGCATTGGATTACAGTTAAATTAAATAAAAATACAAAAGAAAATACATTATCTCTTAAATATATACACCTTTTGGTGGTGGGCAAGGCATTAGGCGCATTATAGCACCATGAGAACTATGAATGTGATGACTTTAATAACAAAAAACTTAAAGAATGATAATTTTACCATGTAATCACCTTTATTGTATTGCCTCAAGTGATTGTACCCATTAATCTCCTCGCTACAGAGTTACTGATTTTGAGTTAGTGATAACTATTAAAGTAAAGTTTACAATCCAGTTTCACTAAATCTGCTGTGGAAAGTGTTTAAATTATGATGAAAATCATGTAGTGACAGAAACAGTCCATCGGTAGTCTAGCAGCAGTGAGGGTCGGCCAATAGAAGACGGTCTCTCTTTGAGTTATTGGCTGCTATGGGCAGGGGGCCGGATCACTGGTGGAACTTCTTGCTGGGGTCTTTGGCATGGTCCAATAGCAGCTGGCAGGGAGTGAACTGACTTCCATAAACGTCCTCGAACCTGCGCATGATGCCAACCAGACGCTCAGCCCCTATAGAGTCCACAAACCGGAAGGGACCTGGAGAGACATAGGTTTTCTTGGCTTTAGTAAGGACGACCAAATTCCTGAGACTGGGACATGCGGATGGTACTCTATTGCCCAATCTTAATATCTGCAAACTTTATATAAGTCCACACTCCTGCAGACTATACGTTGTGAATTTTAAAATTCAGATGATAACAAATTCTAGAAGAGTTTAGACCCCATACTTAAATGTTGATTGTACATATTTTCCTGTGTGCGCGCATGTTCTTTCATACCTCCCAGGCAGAGAGGGAAGCCTCACCCGAACACAGGATTTCCCAGAATGCGCTCCTGCAAAC
Organism: Percopsis transmontana; assembly: GCA_025447815.1. Lineage (NCBI taxonomy): Eukaryota > Metazoa > Chordata > Actinopteri > Percopsiformes > Percopsidae > Percopsis > Percopsis transmontana. The sequence goes on along the minus strand of JAOEHI010004310.1, from coordinate 7,678 downwards.
ACAGAACCGCCTCATTCACGAAGCGTGACACCAGACTGTACTGGATATCAGAATCTGTGGAGCTGAAATGTGAACAAACAGACACACTTAATATTATTGGGAGAAACCCACCCTCACATTATACCATCCCAGAAAAAGAGAGCCACATTGCGTGTACAAACACAGTGGAGAGTCTTACATAGTGGCAGGTGCTGCTAGCTTGTATTTCTGGAATATCGCCTCAGAGTCGGGGTTCACATTCTTGCCCTTTCCGTAGATTTAGACCAGATTTACGACCTACCCATAAAAACACACACAATTGTCTGCAACTAGATGGTGCAAGAGGTTTGTAATACAAAATAAAATACATACATACAGGGGGGTGTGTGGTTTAGCTCTGACTGTGTGTGGGAGGGAATGGGGACAGGTGTGGGCAATTTAGTAATCACCTGTCTCCCATAGAAAAGGAGGGCGGGGCAGATCGGCGTTACAGAGGGAAAGAGAGCGACCATGGGGAAGCTCTCTGGACTACTACTTGCATTACTTCATGTATGGAATATTGTTGCAACTTGGTGAATAAACGTGTGATTGACGCAGTCACCGTCACCACTCAGACGTAGCTGCAGATGTAACTTTCTGTGATTACGCCACAATACACAATGTGGGTGTAGGAGCCCCCACATTTCAAAATCTGGCATTTGTCCCCCCAATTCTTTTTCCACATTTCAAAATCTGGCATTTGTCCCCCCAATTCTTTTTCCTCATCAAACATCAAATTACCTGCAATGCACAGATTCAACAGAAAACAGGCCGCCGCAGTCTAAAATTAATCCCTTCTGCTTGCAGTGTGTTATTTGTTGTGACACTGTTTAGCCTACCGTCCGTAGTTTGAAGGAGAATCGGGGAAAAGTGAGATACCGGTAAACAAAAGAAAGCTGTGTGTTTACTTTGGTCGATTGAAAACATCAGACACTACCGAGGCACCAGCTTTTAATAAATAAAGTCTGCCCTGCTAAATCAAAGAACGTGCCGAAAAGGTGGATTGTTTATTTCCTGGACTAAAAGGGAAAAGTTTTGGTATGCGATCGCAGTCAGTGGGTATTTATGCGTTTCTGCGACAGGCGGTTACACATACATTTTGGAATTGTTTGTTGTTTGGTGGTCTGAGAGAGCTGATGGTAAAATTTAACACAGTCCGTGCTTGAAAGTGCTAAATTAAGAAACATGTTTTTTAATAACAATGCAATTATACAATGTGCGCACAAAGGAGAAAGAGGAGAGCTTCACATTAACAATGCTCCACCAAACCTCAATCTGGGGAACAATAGAAGACTCAACCTTAAATAGTTCTAAGATTCAAAATAACCGGTCACAGGTAAGATGAGCAGTCATTGGTTAGTGTCCCAGTCATCCCCCCCAAACCTTATTGACCACACCTCAAAGACACAAGGAGAGCAGACAATTAAATTAAGCTTTGTTAGAACTGATCTGGGGGGTTGACTGTGCTCAAGCACAGGTAAACAAATGTTAATATACAATGAATGGAAAGGAAAGCTACCACACCAAAAGGTTGGAGCAGGGGTTCAGGGGTCAGCCTGTTCTGGGACACAGGAAAACAGAAAATAGATAGAAATTTGGGATACAAAGGTCAAGTGACAATTTCACATATAGATGCAAGACTGAAATCTGCCATTTGAGCCGGGGGTGGCTTTTGTGCTTCTGTTATGCAAAAACACATACATTCCTGTCTTTGTCTTGACCTAGCTGTGGGCTTCTGCCTGTGTTGCTATTGAACTCAATTAAAGAATTAAATATTAAATAATATCTCAAGTCTAGTTCCTTCAGAGCCGTTTATTGTACCTGCTGTTGTGATTGTATCTTGAAATAGTTTGCATCAATCAAATCGTAGCTTTCCCTCCTCCCCTCCAAGATGGACAAAACCAAATAAGATGCCTAATAACTGCATTGGAAAATTTACAGTACAGAATAAAAACATCGTTATCATATATTTTTTCATATATTAATTCGTTTTAATAATGTGCTTTTTGTATTTTTTGTGGATGCAGATGGAGAACAATTACAATTTAAATAAATCTTATTTTTATACTTCATTCAAATTCCGAAATTCAAAGCATTTTTTTACTGCCTTAAACTGCATGTAAGCAGAGCGTTTCGTGACCCCGTCGACTAAACAGCAGGAAATTCAGAACCAGCAACCTGGCCATGCTGGCTGTCCATTCCATTATAAGCTAAGACTGGACATTAACACAGTGATTGACCGCTTTGCTCTAAGCCACAAACTCTATTTATTAGTACAATGTATTTTGTTTGTTCATTTTAAGGGACAGTGATAAGTGGGTCAAGCACAATAGAAACTTGGTATCCTTGTTTAGCCCATAAAGTACTATTGTAATATACAATTGTGAGATAGATTTTAGTGCGGTGCCAGTCTCTCTACACAAATTTCCAAAGTGGCTTGCTTTATTTGGTTCCACCCTTGCAGCAAGATCATAGATGTGCTCCACAGCTCAGCATGCTATCCAGTTCACTTGTGACCTTTACATTCATGATGCTAAATTATGAATAGACAGAGTGCACACTTAATTTACAAACACAAATGAACAACACAGATGTTTTAGGTGGATTGTGCAAGTTTACCTGTGGGAGCGGGCGAACGAAGAATGAATAAATCTAGCCCGTTGTAACAACGGCGTGTGTTGGACGAGAGTAAGTGCAGCCAGCAAAAACACACAAGCTGAATTACGGATGAAACGCTTGTAAGCGTTGTATTTAATACAGAAACACACACGTACAGGGCATAAACCCGAAACAATGCCCAACAACTCCTGGGGTTGTTGGGGAAACTAAATACTCATGGAACTAATTCCTAATGTCCTGCACCTGTGGGCCTAATGCTCCACAGGTGCGCTGCGGGGGAAGGAGGCACGATGCGCGCGTGGCCGTGAGCGCGCCGATCGTGACACCAGTCTAGACTTATAGCCCAAACATTCTATCTTATGGGGATCTTCAATGTCATATAAACCCATAATTTGTTAGCCAGCTATGTCAGGATTTCATCTGAACATACCAATATTAATCTTTTCAATATGCAAGATGTCTGTATATATTAAGGCCAAAATATATTATGTAAATTTCATCATGCGACTGCGCATGTGCGACACTGAGCATGCACTAACAGCAATATGTAGGCTGGGCGGGGTATCAAAATACAGTGGTAGTGCGCATGCATTGAGCTTGTGCGCTGAGACGCATCTGGAAGAGGAGAAAGTGTATACTTTGAAGAGCCAGAGCTCTCGTCCGCGTTGCATGCAAAGTTTACACGTTTGGTAGTATACTTTGGCCTTAATATCAACACAAATTGTGAGGATAATAAAAATAAATATCTTTTCTCTCAGTGTGGACTGGTCAGAAATTAGGTTTGTAAAAGCGCCACAAAAATATAAACCTAGCCCCTTCTGTTGTGGTATCCACGTGACGGTCTCGGACCTCTATGTTTGATGACCTTCTTGTTGTCTTGTAGAGCTTTTTCCTCACTGGACCAAGGCCCATCACTTTATCTTGTAGCTCTATATACAAAAGCACACATTGGTTTACAGTCTGTTTAGGTAGTATTTGTATTTATTTATTACCAGTGTGCCAAATGTGGTGGACACAATCTGATAAAATTCTGATAAAAAGGCTCACAAAGAGACTGCTCATGATATCATTTTGTATTAATTCATTGCTACAATAAATGCAGTAAATGGGTACAATAAATAAATAAATAAATAAAGTACAATAAATGGGGGGCAGTATAGTCTTGTGGTCTAGGTGTTAAGACTCCCAGCTGGAAGGTCGTGGGTTTAAGCCCCAGAGTTGGCCTACCTGTAAGCATCCTTGAGCAAGATGCCTAACCCTTAAGTAATAGCAGTATATAATTGTAAGTCGCTTTGGATAAAAGCATCTGCTAAATCACCTAATTGTAATTGTAATAATGAGATTTGTTACAAACCTTTCATTGTATAATCTGTGGATTCTGATTGCATATTGTGAAAATATACAGATTTATTTAATAGGAATATCAGGCTACCCTGCAGCATACATAGACATCTAAAGGGTAATATGGACAGCCCTAAAAGCAGCACAATATAATGTTTTTATGCTATAATGTTATTGTTGATGTTATTTGCTATTATTATTAAGGGTCTTAGCCCCGAAGGGGCATAAGCCCTTATTATTATTCTACAATGGAAAATCTAGGCAACCCCTAGAACTGTACAGTGAAAGGTTATGAAAAGTGACAGTTAATTTGGTGCGGTCACATCAAGGTAAAGGTCAGACTAAGGTAAATAAATTGACCCATTTTGGAACAATTTTCTGCTCTAACGTGTAAGCAATGTGATGGGTTTTCACAAAACCAATATCCTCTGATTCCATAGACCCTCCGGAGTCCTACTATGATATCATTCTCCTGCCATTTTCCATTCTGCCAAATATTTATGCCATTTTAAATTTTATGTGAATACTTTTTCTAAATTTCTCCCTCACTTTTTGTCTGATCTTTATAAAAATGGACACAGATGCTCTTTAACATAAAAGTCTATCAGAGCGATCTGGGCGATTGTGATCCAGATTGAAATCGCCTGAAAGGGGTGGGACTCCACCGAACACTTTACACTGCAGCCCCTCATTCTGTTTGGCCCGTTGCTATGTAACCGTTTAAAAAATCAAAAATCCACAAGGTAACTTACTAAGGAATATTAAGGCAATTTTTTTGGAACTGCAGGCACTGCAATGCAATCTCTATGGGTTCCTGGGGGGCTTGCCCTAACGTGATTAAGTCATATGTAACCTGGTGTCTGATAGTCACTATACCCATTTTTAAGAATATGTAAACGGACTACGAATGTGCCAACCACCAAAATGGTTTGCATTCAATTGAACTAGGGGTATAAGCAGTGCTTTTGCCTCCAACCTTTTTGAGGAGCAGAGCCTGCAAACTTTAGAGAGCGAGTGGTCGAGAGCAGTTTGCTGCACCTAAAATAAAATGTACAATATGTGACAACTAATTGAATGATGATGATTGAGTTAATTTATTTTTCATTAATTCTAAAGTAGTTGCCTTTACATACAAAGGTGTCTTTGAGGGTGAACTGACAAATGGCAATCCATCTGTTTAGGATTACTGTGGAATGTCCAATCATTGTAGATCCAAACTCAAGACAGTGACTATGAAAACTTTAGGCAATTTTATTTGATTAATGGTAAAGCAGGTCACTCTCTCCCCTTGTCTTATGTTGCCATCTAGTGGTAACTGGTGACTTGGGTTTACCCACTGAACCGGTCACAATCACACCACTATTCCTATGGATGTACTGTTCATGTGCGTGCATGCGTACCATCTTGGGCAGTCTCTGTGTGCCTTCTGCTCCAGGCAGCAACCCCAGCATCAGTGTTGTGCCTGAAAGCGTTCGTTTAACGATAGTTCATGAAATCGTTATATATATTATATTTTGGGCGAACGTGAACTGAACGTACTGTATTACTGCCTGATGAACACCTCGTTCATTCTGGTGTCTGTGAACGGCATGCTCTCTCAGTTTAACTCAGAAAATCTCAGAAAACCCGGCTAAAACACACTGTAAACAGGCCTTAATATGTAGCGGAAAAAACACGCTACCTGGCAACACCAGCCACTAGTGTTGCACCGCCGCATGAGTCATCGAAACAAAAAGCAGCATGGAGGTGACAGTACCATGTAGGCGTCAAATAATTTTGAAAAATAATAGGTCGCAGCAACATATAAAAAGAAAGAACTATGAACTAGTTCATTCATTGGAACTGTGAACTTTTTTGAAGTATGAACTATGAACTCAACTAGTTAATTTTTAAATTTGGGAACTGAACTTTGAACTAGTTCATGTAGAAAGTGAACTTTCCCATCACTGCCCAGCATGACCTCCGGTGTTCCCAGTATTGTCTTCTTGCTCTTGGTGGCCACACGGTACTGGCATGCTATCGCAAACTGTACACACAGATTTACGCACCAAGAACACACAGCTTTTTATTCTCTCTCTTTTTCACACTATCTTACACACACCTCCAGGCCTCCACCCAAGCATGAGCCATTGATGGCAGCAACGATGGGAATAGGAGACTTCTCGATTTTCTCAAAAATCTTCTGGCCTTCACGAGACAGACTGGTGAACTCTTCACTGCTCTTACATGCCTGGATCATGCTAACAGAGCAGTAGAGAGGAGATTGTTACAAAGAGTGCACGGTTTTGTTTATTTCAATAGTATTTCAGAAGCCCTCACAAAGAGAGCATTACAGCGTTTGAATGTGTAATAGACGGGTACGGGAAATGTTTTAATAAAAAGGACAGTGTTTATTTATTGGCCAGAGGGCCAATTGGCGCAACACATACAAACTGCATGTACATTTCAGTACATGTGCATTTGCTTTGTCCGTATATAGACATACATTGCCAAATTAATATACTTATTATACCACACAATGTTACAAGATCTTTACACAGTACCACTTTACTCTTCTGTTTCTGTCTGGAATATCCCTTGTGGTTACAACCAGTGTTTCAAAAACCTTGTTGTTTTAGTTTTAACCTCAAAAAGGGCATGCCCCTTCCACATCTGAAGGCTGAGTGCATGGCACTTCTCTCTAATCCTCTCCCTAAGGTTCAATTAATCAATTACCCCATTCATTAGCAGTAGTTAGTAGCAGCTAGGTTTTGTGGAGATTCACTGCACCATTCGACCACACCTCCCACATCACCTCTGTCAGCTCTGCCTGCATCTGTATTGACAGTGTGTTCACCAGCACGCAAAAAACACACCCAGACACACAGGCGTGCATGGTCTTTTCCTAATCATGTCACCCGATCCAAGAATAACACACATGGACAAGTACACAAAAGGCTGTCACTCAGAAAACAACCGTTATGAAGGCATAAAACCTGCCCTCCAAACACACACACACACATACTTTCAATCACACACACACTTGCTCACTTTGGCGGTTGGATTGTTGAGCCGTATAACTGCCACATCATCCTTGAGCTCGTAACTGACATGTGTTCGTGCTACATGGAGAGAATATAAAGAGAGAAAACTTACAGTTTTATTCTGTTACAATATTTAAAAAAATGTCAGCTCAATACTAAATCCTTCCCCATGAAATAGGAGATGGTGCCTTTTAGCGAATTAGCGAATTACTGATAAATACTGGGATATAAATGTACCCTTAATATTCATTAGTGTGTGATGGGACCATCTTTATTGAAATTTACCTGCCAATAGTGAAGACCCTGAGAGGCTTCTGCTGGTATAACCTGGATAGAGATAGAGGGGAGGAGGTAGAGTGAGAGACAGGACCGGTGTCCTTGAATCACAATATAAAGATAAGTTTGACCCTTGGCATACTTATCATGGCTACAACAAACTATGAACAGCATTTGCTTTGTTTAAGCCAATCAGTGTTAGTTATTTTAAAAAAATGTTTAAAAGAAGGACATCAGCTGATTACGGCACTATTAAAAGGACAAGAACTCATAACTAAAAGATTATTATTAGGTGTGTACTGTAGCAAGCAGATGGTGTCATTACAACATTTACATTTACAGCATTTAGCAGACGCTTTTATCCAAAGCGACTTACAATTAGTACATTTGTCAACAGTTGA
>JAOEHI010004309.1:0-10118 GCA_025447815.1 Percopsis transmontana | reverse complement strand
GGGCATTGTCTCGGGTTTTCGCCCCTGTATATGTGTGTTTTCATTAAACCAACGCTGTCCAGCGTTTTCATCGGCAAGTCCGCCTGTCTGTGTTCCTCGGGCTCACGCTTACTCTCGCTCACTACGCACCGCTGTTACACCAGGTGAGTCTTGTTCCGATTGGTTGAAGGTGGACCAATCGTCTGTTAGCACCGATGTTTGAAAATCACTATTGTATATATAACTATTATATCTCTATAAGAAACAACTTTGAAGTGCGAGTTTCCAGACTATTTTTTAGAGCAGAACAAATGATGGAGCTTACAAAGTCAGGATGGTTTACCAGACTACAAATACAATATAGCTACACTAATGTGCATATATTATTTATATACATACAAATACACACATAAACTCAGTTACCGGATACATTGACCACAACGGATGGGGCCCCACTCACCCCACATCTAACAGGAGCCCCCCCCCACCCCAACACACACACACACACACACACACACACACACACACACACACACACATACAAACAATGCCAGTCTTCATTCAGAAAAAAAGTTATATTTACCCATCAAACACAGACCTACGCACGCATGCAGAGTGTCCTGTCATCCTGGTCTTTTACCAAGTCACAATCATGCTGTCATTCTCGCTTTCTCTCTCTCACTCTTTCCCTCTTTTCTTGTTTTCTCTCCATCTCTCTGTCTAATATAATGTTAACAGATGAAAGCACTCAGTGTAACACGAGACTTAAAAGATTCACTCACACTCACCCACCGCTCATAGACTATAGTCTCTGTCACTGACCTGTGTGTGTGTGTGGCTTCAAAACTTCAAAGTACTGCATGCCTGAGTCTTCACTCAGTCAGTCAATGAGAAATGAACGGTGTGTGTGTGTGTGTGTGTGTGTGTGTGTTGAGGGGGATATTAGGAAGAGCCCACTCTTGATTTCACATGAGATATGCTCAGTGTCATCACAAAGATGCTATTTAGTCTCAGAACAGGGTTGTGTGTGTGTGTGTGTGTGTGTGTGTGAAGAGCCCCCAGTTGTAACGTCCGGAGGTGGATCCAGGGATAGCGCTCCCCCTCCTGTTCGTTCTCGCTGGTGTACTAACCACCGGTTGGTAGCCATTCACATCCCGACGCACCCCTGCTACACACTGGACGCTCATCACACATCATGTGCACCTGTGTGTGTCGGTGGGGGATTGTTTTAGTGTCTTTGTCGGTTATTGTTAATCAATGTCCTGCATGATGGCCGAGAGCCTGCTTTTTGAGACTTTAAATATTAAAACACCAAGCTAGAGCTCATGATTTTGTTAATTTACGTGTTTTCATTTAGTTTGCACTCACCACGCAATCCCGTGACACCAGTGGCCAGTCAAGTCTACTTTCTCTAGATAAAGAAAGGTTTAGTCTTATTTAATATTTACTGGGCCTAATCACATGGAGTCCAATGCTTTTAGGACCACTGTAAAAACAAAAAAAAGTAAACACACTTTCTCACATTAATAAACACACCTTTTTAAACACGCAAAACCAGGAAAGACATCATCTCACACCAGTAAACCATTCCTTTCATACCAGTAAACATTCCCTTTCACACCAGTAAACACACAGGTATAGCCTACCCTTAATTTTATACACACATTTTCATTCCAGGAAAGCTAGTAAACACTGCTTTTTGTAACGGTAACTCCAATGTACACAGCTTTTTATTCCAGTTTGCAGCAAACCCACATTTGTCCACAACTATCCATACACACACCTATTTACCCCAGTAATCATTCCTTTTAATCCCACTTTATTACACTAGTAACCCCATGTGTGAGAAGCAGGTGTGAGAAAGAGAGTAAGATGGACAACAGAAGAGACAATTAGCACAAACAGAAAGGAGAGAAATCTCTGCCATGAAATATTCACGAGACACCTCGCTGCTGGTCTGAAGGAAAACCAACACCTTCATCTCCCTCTCTCCCTAAGCCCTCCTCTTTGTCTCTTGTTTCAACGCAACCACTTCTCTCTCTTCCTCGCCAACCCTGCTTTTCTGCTCTCTCATTAGCTAGCTAGCTACAGTAGCTTACAGATAGATAATTCCTTTACAATACCTTGTTTGTGGCATACTAATACAACTAATTTTCTCCATTTGTCTTCTTCGAGCGTTACGTTGTGCATAAATGGCTACCATAACCCGCTAATACCAATCTCTAAAACTAATTGTATCCAAATGTATAGTGATGATTCTCATTTTTCATGCTGCCCTCTTGGCCTCGTCACTAAGCTTGTAGGCTACAAGTGATTTTCACCTGGTTAAATAAAAGTTCAATAAAAAAAATTTAAATCATGTTTAAATGCGTCACTTTTGGTGGGTGCTAGGTCCACCATTAGGTTACCTACTCAGTGCTTCTTTTCTGTGTAGCATTTCCAAAAAAGGTAAAAGTGTTAGTCTGTATTGTGTAACCTCACACCACAGCTGAATTACAGATTGTTAACAAAAGAATAGCAGCTTTACAGTGCACTGATTAAATTAAATTAAATTAAACTGAAATTATTTCATCAGCTGTTCCACAGACCGTAATTATAGTTAAAATATTCATCAATGCCATTATCTCCTTACGTTCCTATAGCTGTTCACTGAGCAGAAATAGCAGATTTCTATAGATGTATTCCATGTATTCCCTTTCACTCCATTTCCTAAATTGGCCTGAAATCAGCATGATCCGGCCGTGGCCTGGATTCTCTTGTTTCATCTCTCTTTCCCTTCTATTTTTCTTCCTTGGTTATCTTCCTCTTCCCCCTGGCACCTGTTGGTGTGCCGTCAGCGTTTCAAAACAATAGTGGAGGCTCAGGTTGCGTTGCTACTGTAGTCGTGTCATGCTAACATTCCGGTGCTGTTGGCTAAAGGTTCGACCTTCTGCGCGGTGCTTATTCAGCCTCTATGCCCGGCCCGTGGGGGGGGGGGGGATTAAGGGATGAGGCTACCAGGGCGTGTTGCTATGTGTGTGTGTGTGTTGGTACATCTTAGACACACGACTTGTCATAACACTGGCGGCTGTGCCAACGCGAGTTAAGACGGGGCTGTGGTTATTTTAAGGAGTGTGCGCGTCTGTAAGGCCTTGAGACCACTGTAGACCCCAGGTGGAACAACAAGACACGTCGTACAGACAGAAGGGTGGAGTGTCTTGTTGTCTGTCTTTAGGTGTCGTGTGTGGGCCTGTATGTGTGTTTAGACAGCGGTTGCTATACCTTTCCATGGCTACAATGTGAGGAATTTAAACCCATACTGCTTCTCTGTGACCCGACGCTCGGACTCGGCTCCAGAAACCAACCACAGTTGTTCCCCGGCCATGTTTGTCTGTTGGCCAGGTGAAAAAGGGATAGGGGGATAGAGAATTTGTTACTGTAATTTTATTTTCATATTTTCATTTATTTATTTTCATTTATTTTCATATTTCCCATAATTTACTTCTATTGATTCTTTTTTTTATGTAATGCATCGACACCTTTGTTGTAACTCAAATTGGTACCAAAAATACAATCAATGAACCCTTACAGAAATTTTAGTGTGGGCAATTGATAGAAGCAAGTAAACACCTCACTTTGCGACACAATTCCCCATATTTGTACCTATAGTATTTGTAATCTTACTACTTAAAAGTCATCTTGTGCCTGTTTATCTTGTGCCTGAGTAGCCTAGTGTACATTAGCTTTTAACCCTTATTTGCTGCTGCAACAATCCTTTATTGCCCAGAGATAAATTACACTTCTATATGCCAAGCGTATCCAGATAGATTGAAGAAAGAAGGTAGGGACACTGTCTTGCAAAATGACCATTAGGCTGGTAGGAACAGCAGTAGACATTATCCCTGAAACAAAATGATCAACCTTTTGTACTGCAGCTGTTCTACAACAGAAGAAGAAATTACCAACAGGGACTACCCGTCAATCATTGTGTCTGGAGGAATACGTAAGTCTGCAACAACATCATGGGCCCACCCAACCTTTTTCACAAACAGAATTTAACATTAGTTGTGTGTGAGTGTATGTGTGTGGGGGTGGGGGGCATGCTGCGCTGTGTCAGGTTAGATTTACAGACGGCTTGGCCTTGGGGTGGTGTAGGGTTGTCATGGAGTGGTTTTGAGTGTTGCGTGGTTAGACGGTTCAGAGCAGGTGTGTGTTTAGGTGAAGACTTTGCAGTTCATCCAGCCACAAAAGGGAAAGTTAACCCTCCACTCAAAGCTCAACAGAACACAACCTTGAAATAATAGGCATGTTAGAAGAGAACAACATAAGAATCATAGGGTTGTCTGCAACTATATTCTCCTTTAATGCATATAATGTGTAAGCTGTAAGTTCACAACTAATTGCGCTGTGTTTACAAAACAAACTGTGCAGAACATATACTCACATCTGATCATTTAAAATTCCCTTTATAAATCGCAATCAACTGCCGGTACCCTTTTAGAATGCGTCTTCTGCTTCTAGTCATACCCTGTTAACACCCACATTTGTCTATGAATAATCCATGAACGACCCCAATTTAAAAATAAAATACTTACGTCACAGAGACAAAAGCAGAGTGGAAATCAGGAAGAAGCATGGTCAAACTTATTTTCAGGAATAGTTTGTATAACGGCACGACGTCACAGCAGCAGTGAATGTTGTTACTTTTGAAGTTGGATCCTCTCAGAAACTTATATTCCTTTATAAGTAATATAAGTTCGATAGGATATCAAAGCAGCAAAGAAAATTATCCAAAATGTCACGAACATAGACATTAGAGGACATTATTCTAATTTCTACGTATGCAGTGTTTATAAATTAGGCCCCTGGTGTTTGTAGGTTCTCTGTTTTTGGTTGGATGTTGTATGCGGTTCTCGTAAACTGACATAGGAAAGTCAGGAACATGTCAATCATACGGGATTTGTGCATGCCCACACAGTCCTGACAAGCGTCTAATCAGCCACATTAACTTACAACAAATGTGTGGGCTCCATTTGTGTTTTCAATTAATCTGTGATGTTTGTCGTAGATTATTTAATGTATTTTTCATGGTAATCTTTTTTTTAATCAGGACGTAAAAAGGTTTCGATAAAAACTTTCAACCTGAGATAAATAAATAATAATTTGATGTATTATTACTACAGTGTTAGTCGATAAACTTAAAAAAAAAAAGCTTAATCAGATGAAGGAGGCACAGTCTTAAATGAAAAAATCACTCTAAGACGAAGACTAAACTGTGTCAAGATTCTATAATTGCTGATGGGGAGTTGTGCATCCCTAATTGGACAGTATGACAAACACATTAATAACGAACGGTCTACCAAAGCAATGATCCATGCTAAAATGACAAATACATCCAAAGTTGAGCTAATTTATGTCTCAGGTTTTCCATGAAATATACTTTTTTAACGATAGATGGATAAAGTGCATCTAGTGCATCAGCATCAAGTGCATCAGCTGATTTGGGAAGTGTGGTTGCTAGTGGCCACTAATAAGCGGTCAGCTGACCAAGTCACCTGAGCAATCAGATGCAGGAGGCCACATTCTCACTGACAAAGTAGGCAAGAATGTGTCATTGCTTCAATAACAATTTCTCAAAAATATTCTTCATTCACTTGTTGCTAACTGTTGAATTAATCAAGGTGACAGCAAAAAAACGTCTGAGAAGGGGCATGCCCTTCTCAGACTTGAATGTTTTATCTCGAAGCTTCCAGAATTTACGACCTGACAGCTTTGTCCCCATCAATCTAATGCTGGAGAGAGGAAGGGAAGGGCAAGATTGGCTTGTTTCCCGAGCCCATTAAGCCTAGCATAATTGAGTAGTACTCAGACAGGTAGTCAAATTAGAGTAATCTAATTAAACAAAATAAAAACAACACTAGCCTACCTGTAGTATGTAGTTTGTTTGAAGAAAGTAATTGAAATGACTTCTTGTTTGGCGTGTGTTTAACCTGCAAACTGTGGATTAGTCACAACCTGCTCAGACCAATCTGTCGTCTTTATTTACCCTCACAACTTTCCTAAAATCTGCATGGAAAATAAAAAATGCAGCAAATTGAGTATATACACGACCCATTCCTCACATTCGTATTGCCTTATTTCACCTCAATACTAAAGTATTAATCTAGCTTCTTATTTGCCTAATTGGGGCAAATGAGGGTTCATTTCTCATGCTGATTCATGATAATGATAAGAGAGCAAATGGGAGTTGAATGCCTTGCTTTTGGGCTCTAAACAGGGAAGAACACCTGGCTTTTGATGGACACAAAGTTCAGTCAAACCAGCAGTCACGTAATTTTTTGTGTTATATATTTTTGGTGCCTACTTTTTATTATATGTTGGTAACCACATTTCCCTAATAGGATAAATCAAGTTTGTTGAGTATTCAATAGACTGTATTTATTTGGTTAAAAGTTACCGACCCAACCTGTTGGCCTTTAACCCTTGTTTCTGGGCATCCTGGAGTCTTAGTTGTCTGCCTTAGCTGTCTGCTTTAGTGTATTGTAGTGCCCCTGTGTATTTAGGCCCTGCACGCGCAACCATAAATAACGTCCCCTCCTCCCTTGGGTGTGACAGGACAGGTTGAGATGAAAGGTTCCTGCCTGCTCTGTTTCCCTGAAGCTTTTTATTAAAAGGCTTTTACATGTAAACAGCACAAAGAGGGGCTCATAAAACACTAGACAGACTGGAGGAGAGAAAGAGAGAGAGCTATCTTGTCCAGTATATACCTCCTTCTCTTGCTCTCTCTTTCATTCTCTCACTTCGCAATTCTAAAGATGGAGACACTGATATTCTGTCTCCTTTGTTTTATTTTATTTTAGTTCACTCTACTTACCCTCTTCTAAAGCTTTCTGTTGTAGTTTATTCACTCTTTCCCATTTCTTTCTTTCTTTCTCTCTCTCTCTCTCTCTCTCTCTCTCTCTCTCTCTGTCTCTGTCTCTTTCATAAATTTAAATCTCTTGGATTCAGTGAGGCTCTTTTAGTATGAATATAAGTGGAACCATAAAGGCAAAGCATGTGAACGGCGCTTTGGTAACATCCTCTTGCATGTGAATGTGTGCGTGTGTGTGTCATATGTACCAAGCCACAGTGAGTGTGTTCAGAGAAACCTCAGCACTAAAGCAGCAGTTACAACATAACAGTAATTTTAGCGAATCGGATCGATGATGAAAGCAAATCTAACATCCGGTTTTGATCTGTTAATCGTTCCTTGTACTGTAGATGCATTGCTTTCATGCTGTAGATGCAGATCTATTTTGTGAGTTTGTTCACCTGGAGCAGCAGAACATGAAAGAAAAACAATCCAATCTAAACAGCAAAAGCCTCGTTCATGCATTGTACAATCACATTTGACAATTTTTATGAATATTGAATGCAACAATCTCATCCCTAGGGGCTTTATCTGATTCTAAAACTAATTTGTTAACTAATTCCTTACTGCAGTTAGTTGAATATTATGAGAATATAAATGTATTTGACAAACAATACCAGAAGGACTGAAATTGGTATTACAGTTAGTATTTATTTGATGATTAATCTGTATGTGTAAACATTGGATAACCAACAAGACAATCACCTGGTCGATAACAGTACATATAGATAGAGATAGAGTTTAGTTTGTGAGCAGAACAACTATAGCGAACAAGTGACACGCACAGAAGAAAGGAAGGATGAAGGGGAAAAGACAAACATTTTAGCGAGTACAAAAGGAGAAAGGATAGGAATGGCGACAACAGGATTGTATGTGTTCGTGTGTGAGAAGAGGAGGGGGTTATTAGGTCTCTGATGGGGTGCCCTGCTGAGTACAAGCAGGTAGCACACACAGACACACACATTAGGTTTAACCAGGTAAAGCATACATAGTCCGCTTACACACACTCCTCAGGCCTGGGCCCTGCTCCTGCTGGGGACTGTAGACACAACCCCACTGTGCAGGTCGGGGCCCACAAAAGGACCCTCAGCAGGGCAGGGAGGGGCCCTGTGAGCCCAGCGGGGGGGAAGTGGTTACCATCTGAATGACCAGTGACAGAGGAACACCACACCTTAGCCCAGAGCCACACAAGATCCTATTAAGATAAGGCCTGGCACACACACTGGCAAAACACACAACCATTAACACTTTAACAGATCTAACACACAAACATACAAACACTACACTAACACACATACTAACATTGTCACATGCACATCAATAATGCTAAAATAGATAGCAACACACCTGTGCAGGCACACAAATACAATAAAACGTCAAATGGTGACACTTGTGCAAAACAGTTATGCGTCACCGTTTGACGAATAGCATTTTCGTCATTTACGATACTTTCATCAACATGTAGTTAACTGAAATCGTCAACATTTTGACGAATGTTTGAATTATATTGTTTAATATATTTTCATTTTAATGGGTATGAAAAATTGTGGTTGCTGATGTACAGAAATATTCATATAAATTCTGGCATATAATGAATAAATAAATATAATAGTATTTCGACTATTTTTTGTCTAATAGGGCCAACTATAGATTGCTGTAGTTATATTTATATTCATGTCTGCTTCATTATTAAACAATTTTAGCACACATGCTGACACTTGTTTTAATTCCCCAATTTTGTTGTTATATTCTCATATTTAATATGAGAATGAAAAATTATAAAATTACAAATTACTAAGAGAGTTCTACTGTATTCCTCACTATTCTGATGAAAATGCAGTTTCTTATTTAAGACACTGAAAACAGGGTCAGATTAATGCTGAGTATTCATCTACATGTTGATGAACACTAATTATGCAATTATGTTTATATTCGTCACTATTATGACAACATTTTTGTATGTGATATATATATTCGTCTAAGTATTGACAAATATTTCTCGTCACTATTCTGATAAAAAGGTAGTCTTATCACATTCCAGTATTCGTCTATATACTGACGAATCACATTTTCGTTATGAGAACTAAAAACTGCTATATTGGATTACATTTAAATTTCTCCACAATCTGAACTAAATGTATATTCATTAAAACTAAACCAAACCTAAAGACTACTCTTAACTAGGAAAGTAGTGTTATTTACCAAGAGAGATAACTGAATAATATTTTCACTGATAAAATAGCCCCCAGCTCCTTGATGGGTTCCCTAAATTGAATTGTGATTTAACTTTCGGATGTATGTCCTCGGTTTGAATAAGACATGCTACTCTATTGACCCCATAGGATTTGACAATACATACAAACACGGGCAAACACACAGATTTTAGCTGGACATCCGTGCATTAGCCTTGTTCTCCTCATTCAGTGTCTGTTTAGGTGACTTTGGTCGCTCTCTCTCTGTGACCCCTATCCATCCTTCAACCTCTTTATAAAACACACATGCACACATGTCTGTGTGTGTGTGGGGGGGAGGTCTGTGCACAAAAGAGTAAATCCCCTCATCTGTTTGTGTCAAGCCGGACGCCTGTCATGGTGTGTGTATGTGTGTGTGTTTGTGTGTGTGTGTGTGTGTGTGTGTGTGTGTGTGTGTGTGTGTGTCTAGATGCTAGAATGTTGGCAAAGATTACACTTGAGGGGCTAAGGTTTGGGTTGTGTGTCTCTTATATGGTTTGTGTGCATACATGCATGTGTGTGTGCGCACGTGCACATTAATGTATCTGAATGGAGGTAGAAATTCAGTGTAGGATAGATAAGTCTATTTAGGAGCGACAGGTGTAACCTCCCCCTCCCAATTCACGTCTAATGGCGTCTTCCTGAATGGATTCAATGGTCACTTCATCATGGGCCGGTCCACAGTGGCAGAAAACAGGGCGAGGGGGAGTCAACAGACATTTTGATTGGCTTCCTAAAGGAGATAGAGTGAAATGAACGCATGACAATTCAATTCACTCACCATCCAAATACAAAGACAGTTTCTGCTCCTTATTCTACTCTGTTCTATTCTTTATTTCATGCTTTACCTAAACACACACAAACACATACACAGCTATTAATCAGTGACAGACGGCTGAGATAAGATCTACTTAGCTGCCAGGGGTCTTACCTCTGTTTTTTTCACACACACACACGCACACACACACACACACACACACACACACACACACACACACACACACACACACACACACACA
>JAOEHI010004307.1:0-10118 GCA_025447815.1 Percopsis transmontana | reverse complement strand
GTGTGTGTGTGTGTGTGTGTGTGTGTGTGTGTGTGTGTGTGTGTGTGTGTGTGTGTGTGTGTGTGTGTGTGTGGCTTCCGCTGTATCTCGACGTGACCCTGCACGCACAAAGCCACTCAGGAGGAAAACAGATGACGCTCCACACGGCCGAGAGAAAAAGGAGTGGGATGTTGAAAAAGAGAGAAGGGGGGGGACAGGGGGACGGCGTGTTGCTTGGGAACCTTCTCTAGTGGTTATTGGCAGTGAGGGCACACAGCATTGATCTTATGATAATATTGTCCGTGACAGACAGTATTACAGAGAGTGAATAGAGGGGGCGAGAGAGAGCATTAATAAACGTACGGGGGGGGGGGGGGGTGATTGGGAGCCTTTGACACGATCTTGTGTCAGCCCCAGGACTCTAAAAAAAACACATGTAGACACTTCCACTACTCATGCGAGACTCCTGGGGAGCATCCAGTGGTAGTTTTTAACTCGTTGGCGAGTTATAATTGGTAACATTACATTTCATCAACTTGCTAAAAAAGGGTAAGCAGTCAACACTCGTCACCGCTATCTAGCTAATCGCACTGTTGCGGCCATCTTTTGGCTATTTTGTTGAAATGAGGGATGCTACATGAAAATAGCTTGTTCTGAACACGCGCCTCTGTCCATATGTACGTTGTGTTTTTATTTTTTTCTTGGCTTTGTCTGATTGTGAGGATATTGTACAAACTGGTTCGGCTCTGCTAAACTTGCACGCAATGAGGATGTCTTCCGGCTATATACACCATGTTGGAGCCCTGTGGACCTGCTTTAAAACAGTCTATTGGCTAATATTATGTCAGCTCTTTATCAAAATGCATCCAAATGCCAAATATTTAAATTGTACCAAAATTCAGTAATGCCATGCGTGTATCACCTTTACTGGTGATGAATTACAACCACTACATACAAGATTGTTGCTTTAAATCGCTGTTTGGATTGAATCACCAGGAGTCCTGCCTTTCCCTGCATTTTTCTACCCGAGTCAGATCAGCTCTGAAAATGTAAAATATTGATGATTCTGGCAAAGGGCAATAGAAAGCCAGAGCTTCTACTGTATTAGCTGTATTACGCTAAAATCGCATTGTTGTTCAAAAAGATCTGCACAGGTGTTGTGTTCTTCCCTATAACCTTTAGGGTTCATGTTAAATGGAGACAGAATGGTTCTTAAAATAAACACCTTCATTTCTAAACCAATGACGATGACCTTTCATATAGGATCTCATTTAATGGCTTTCTTTGGTTAATACACCACAATAGGGGCTTTAATGAACGTTTGTTAATGAGCTCAAACGGTTCACATCACATCTAATTATACAATATATGTTGCTGTCAGCACAGGAGAAAGTCTTATTTTCTCCCTTAAGAGAACCACTGCCTCTAGGTGGCAGTGTCCTAGACATGGCATAGACTGTCCAAACGAATACAGCTAAATATATTTACATTATTTGTACACAACTTAAATTCCACTTAGTCTCAAAGACTGTAAACTCACATTTCGCACTCTCCAAGGCAAAAGTCTTGGTGCCTTGGTAACATTATAAAGCTATTGCTGCTGGCCTTTCAAATTCTGTTGACATTATTTATTGGGTTAATATGTTGAAATTGGCGAGGCTTCGCCAATGTATGATGAGGTATGAGAGACGGAGCCAGTAGGCTAGAGGCAGCCTGTCAATAGTGCTTATACGTGACAGGATGTAATTTCCAACTGCATGGCTGAGCGTGCGTGTGCGTTTTGTCTGTTTAGTCACTGTAGAAGTGTTCTTGTGATGCGGACATCGGAAAAACACATGGACTGTTTTTATTTATTAAATTTTTTGTATTTTTGTGGGAAGGGAATCTCGTACCAATAATTTACATTTTATTCCCTGTTATTTTGCAGTCGTGGACAGAGAGAGCCAAAGGCCCATGTGGTGACGCAGCAGATTTGAAGAAAAGAAAGCGGGAAGGTGGCGTTGAGAACGAGGTCGCGCTGATCGAAACCGATGGAAACGACGCCAAGAAGAAGAAATCCTTGGATCCCTCCGCCAAGCTTTCCGCATTTGCCTTTAACAAAAACTAAATAATGTCACATTTGCTTCCTGTTAAATTGAATAGGACTGTATATAGAAATAGCTATGTTCCTGTTTCTGAAAGTGTGAAACTGCTTCAGATGTTATTAGGTTTTTACACTGTAAAAACTGTTGCCGTTTTATTGAGTGTGGCTAAGGATTAATTCCTTCTTAATAACCCCTCAGACCGGAAAACTTGTCTGTACAACTTAAAAACCTCTAAACCTTTTACAAAGTTCTACTTATTTTGGTTTGTCGTATTTGATTCATTGTTTATAAAATAAATGTAAATCTGTTCTAGGGTGTTGTTTTTATGATAAGGCAATCAATAGGGGTATACTTTCAAGTAGTAGTTTAAAAGCTTAATATATTCCTCATGTAATATATTGATTATGTAGTATGTTTACAGCGTGTAAGCTTGTTTACAGAATGACAACTGAAAAAGTCTGAAACGATTCTGAGAAGAAAGAGTTGTGCCTCCTCATCCGCTTAGGCTGCGTGTCAATCAATGTGTCATGACGTAGTCTACTCGCACAAAACCGACCAATGGCAATCCTCAAGGATTATTTCCCCCTTTATAAAGCCGGTTGATGCTGAAGCTGCGCGAAGTGCGATTCTGCCCCGCTTTCTTCTCCAGCCCAACTTCAGCGCCAGAAAGACCACCAAACTTCCGCAAAAAGTCCTCGACAGAGAAAAACGCTTAGGGGAGCGATCCGGTTCGTTCAATTCCGTCATGGAGCGCTCAAAAGCAAATCCTTTAAGTGGAAACGAGCAGAAAGACGCCGGTGCGAACGTGTTGAACGGAGTGGCGGACGGTGTGGCGAGCAAGGCTGGGCGGACCGCGGTCGGGGAGTCCAGTTCCCAGACGACCCCCTCGTTCTCGGAGAGCTGGAGGGAGGAGCGCACCAGGAGTGTGGAGGACAACGAAATGAGCTTGCCCAACCTGGCGGCCGCCTACACCTCCATTCTCAGAGACCTGGGAGAAGACCCCCAGAGACAGGGTCTTCTCAAAACTCCCTGGAGGGCTGCCACGGCCATGCAGTTCTTCACCAAGGGTTATCAAGAGAAAATTATCGGTATGTTAACTCCATAAAGCCGTCTTCCGTTAAGGTGTCTGGAGTGTCTTGTGATCAACGGGTGGCATGGCTAGATCTTGTCATGGTCAACTATTGTCGTACTCGATTGAAAATGTCACGACTATGTATGTATGACATGTTTCAGCTGAACAGGTTAATTAAATGATAAGGTTGTCCATATATAGTAGCCCAATAAAAAACAGGTAAATTACCACAACTAAGCACGAATAATGCTACCTCCGGATAGGTTGGGTAATTATTATTATTAAAATCACTTAGTTTTATGCATAGCTGGAGCAAATACCTGGTTCATAGTAGCCTAGTATTTAACCTATTAGGCCTGAAACCAACTGAAAATGTTCAGCTAGAAGTGGGAAAACATCTGTCTAATAGCTGGAAACTGAAATAATATCAATCAACATTATATGCACCAAGTGATGTTTTAGACCAAAATAATATTTTATATTATATTAAATGTTTTATAAGCCATGTACACTAATATGTGATGAAGATTTGAATTGCTGCATACAAAAAATTGATTGTTGTCTTTACAGAGCGGGTCACCTGTCAGGGAGGTTGCCATGTTTACCCAAAAGGTTGGCATTGGCTCAGCTGCATCAGTACTGTAGGTGTCGGTATACTGTGCAGTCAAAAAACTGCATAGTGGACCTAAACTTGAAACAACACATCCCTTTTTAAATGTACATTTATTTATTTATTTTAATTACAGTGCCCTTAAAGCTGCTTGTAGGTAGTCTTAAAGAGATGCAACAAGAGCTAGCTAAAAAAAGAACGAAAGAGAGTAAGATTTAAAAAAGTCGGCAACCCAAAGACCCACCCCTTCCTCCTCCTCTGCTCTCTCCCTCTGGAGCCCGTTGGGCTGCCATTGCGAAGCACCATTGACAAACCTGTTGTAGCTGTGTGCGAGCAGTCATGTGATTGACAGGCAAGGTAGAGTCGCCGGACCAATCAGGGAAAAGAGGCCCTGATTGGTCAGAATTCTTTCGGACGCTGTCAAAAATGTAAATAAACTTACAATGTAATTGTAAGTCGCTTTGGATAAAAGGGTCTGCTAAATGCTGTAACTGTAAACGTATACAGAGGCAGGGGCTGTCAACCAGAGCAGATATTCTCACAGAGCATCTCACTCACTGATAGCTGACGGATGTCTGCGGCATTCCTAAGAAATTACACAAAATGTAAAGCTCTTAAATCCTATACCTACAGCACCTTAAGTCTGTAATTTCTGCTGCAGAACGCAGCCATCTATTGTGAAATATGTTACTTGAAGGTCCTTCCTCCAAAATATAAAATTTACAACTGTGTAAAAAGTATAAACGGAGGCCCGGCTATTTCCTGCCAAAAGAGTGTCATTCATGTACCAACCTCCTCTCTTAGCCCCATCCCAATCCATCTGGAGGTGGTTTGTCAGGGTGGGCGGTGTGCTGTGAAGCGGTAATATGGAGAAGGAATGCGTGTTAGTGAAAAAACACCAGTAAGGGACTACCGGTGAAGGGGGTCAGAGTCAGGGGGTACACAGTCTTAACTGATGTAATTCTACTGCTATTCTACCTCAGTAACAACGCCAACCGGTGTTGGCGTCAATGCTACGCCTGCAAGCACACTTACTCTAGTCTGATTATGGGGTGGTAAAGAAGCTTTACAGAGTCCCTCATTGTCCCTAATTAACATTAAAACAATTGAATGACGCTGTCAGATTATAACCCTGTGACTCAGGTGAGAGAGAGAGAGAGAGAGAGAGAGAGTTAGCTATTCAAGATAATGAGGGTGTACATTGACAGCATTTACCAGACGCTAAATCCTGTCAATCCTGGTGTCATCCTAAGCAAACGGCATTCGGTTAGGAAAATGTATGTGCAGACAACAGGACGTGCTCTCCCCCTTTGCTCATTGGCTGTCAGTAGAACCACCCCCTTTGGCTTCCTAGAAAGCAGGAGAAAAATAAAACCATTCGATTTGGACTAAGCTTAACACAGAACGTTGAGAGTCAAAAGTGGCTGTTCCAGTACTTAAAAAAAAAGAAAAAAAAAGGGGTGTATATATGTGTATGGGTTTTTCTTTATTGTGGCCACCAACTGCCCCTAACACCATTGGCTTAAAAATGCCTCAATAGCATTTAATGAGGGCAAGCATAAATTGAACTGCTTGGCTTCCTTAATTGAGATATAACAAATAAAATTAATATGATTTAGTTATGCTTCCTTTTTTATTTAGAAACTCAAAGTAGTGCTATCAAATCTGTGTGTGTGTGTGTGTGTGTGTGTGTGTGTGTGTGTGTGTGTGTGTGTGTGTGTGTGTGTGTGTGTGTGTGTGAAGTCCATACAAGCCCAGGTTTATGACCATGTACAGAAAGTGAGGGTTTATGACAATGCTGAACATGCTGCATCTGTATGCTGCGGCCCATTTTGTATGCGATTGTATTACCATAACTGAATGGCCCTGTTTGTTATGCATTCATTCACAATCTCCTGCTTCATTCATTCTTCATTGCGTGCGTGCGTGCGTGCGTGCGTGCGTGCTCTACAGTACAGTGGCCTGGAGCAACCAATGTTGGAGCTCACAATTAGCGACACACTCATTTCCTGATGTGACCCTCTCTGTCTCTGTCTTTGTCTCTCTCTCTCTCTCTGTCTCTGTCTTTTTCCTATGGGCCCCTTGAAAATCACCAGCTGAACTGCCAATTGTTTCATTAAGGGCCACCACAATGTTAGTTAGATTGAAAGTGTAAGTGTTTGTGTTAATGTTGTGAACCACAGGTTTAACCGTGTTTTGGGAGCTGTGAAATGAAGGTACCATACCGCCAGGCAGCGCAGGTCGCCATGGCAATGTGATTTTGTAGCCAATCGGTATGAAAAATGGTCAAGATAACTGACAAAACAACACAGGCTGGAAGAGACGTGTGTTGTTGACTGTTTTTGATCAGTTTTACAGCTTTTGTAAACAGAATGTCCCTGCACATTAGCCTGCACATTAACCATTCTGAATTTGACAAATTTGCGATTTGCTTCACTTTGCATGACAGTTTGGGAAATCTTAGCAATTTATCAAAACCATCAGGTAATCCGTATCCAGGTTGGAAGTTCAGTTGGTGCAGACAACAATTGGATGCCCGTGTTCAGACAATCATCCCCACATCGGTCTTGTTCCGATTGGTTGTAGGCGGTCTAGCCATCAGCATGTACCCGAAGGTGTGTTTGCCTTCCTGTTGGGTGTGAGCAGGGTGCTGGAAGCTGACGGTAGCTGTGCGGAACAGCTGTTGCATTCAGCCAGGGAAAACAAGCCTGTGTGTCGGTGCTGATTGACAATGAAGGAAAGCCAAAACCACATTCACTCCGACCCAGAGGAGATCTAATACAGCTGGGTGGAACAACAATCACATGTTCAATGGCATCCATCAATTATCGGAACTGTACAAAGCCCAATGTAATAATAGGAAAGCACCCTACAACGCACGCCTAAATTGCTAAATATGAAATGGGGGGGCAGGATAGTCTAGTGGTCTAGGTGTTGGACTCCCAGCCAGAAGGTCATGGGTTCATCCCCAAAGGTGGCCTACCTGTAAGCATCCTTGAGCAAGATGCCTAACCCCTATCTGCTCCATGTAATAGCACCATGTAATTGTAAGTTGCTTTGGATAAAAGCGTCTGCTAAATGATCAAATTGTAAATAAACGCCAACATAGAAAAGTCCACTTCCCACCGAGTTATCTTACTGGTATTAACATCACCAAAAGACAGCAGAGCCCACCTCCCTTATCTGTGGCTTCTTTTGCCAACGTACTGCATTGTTACCAGGATCATCATCATCCTCACCCCAAAACGCTGCATTGAATGAGAAGTAAACCTGCTATTTATCTAGAGTCCTGAACTGCCCATATTGCACTGAAGCTCTCTTACTTTTCTCCACTGCTGTTCTATACTAGCTAGCGGACATTGTAGAGTTGTATAATCTCAACTGCAATCCAGTTGGATATAATTGTATCCTGCTAATGCCTACACTTCATAGGTTCCAATTTGGCTCTTTTTTAAATTCCACGCTTGAAACCCCCGAATGTAGCGAGCTTGCACATTGTCACTGGACATTACATTAAGCTCCAATTATGGATAGGTTTGTTACCTATCCATATTGGTCTACATCCATATTAGGATTATGATACTGTGGAACATGAAATATTGAAGCAAAATATCAGTACAAATATCTAGGAATTGTAATTGACGATTCTCTATCTTTTAAGCCTCACATTCAGCAATTGGTGAAAAAGTTGAAATTGGGTTTTATTTTAGAAACGAGTCTTGCTTTTCCTTCTAGGCTAAAAGGAGACTTGTTCTTAGTCTGCTTCCATCGTCTTCGCTGTCCCTAAAGTCTTTACTGACCTGGGAAAAAGGCGTTTAAGTATGCTGCTCCCTCTCAGTTGCAGTTGCCTGAATCTTCGGGGGCCGGTCTCACTGGTCTCACTCAAAATAAATATATTAAATATGAGCCAATTAGGACTTTTGAATGGAGGGGGAAAAGAAAGAGTAGTCTCTAAATAATATATACTTTCACATCAACGGGTGGTACTAGATCCTGGCTAATAGATGCTGGAACGGGAGTTACCCGATTCTGATCCGGGCGCTGTCATCAGCGTTTTGCACGGGTTTTAAAACCTGGCACCTAGTGGCCTCTTGTGTACAAAACAAAATGGCGCGGCAACAATTCCGAGCGTTGTCTGATTTCACAGCCCCCCCCCCCCCCCACCCTTCTCACTCGCACCAGATAGCGAGTCAGGAAATGAAAAAAGGCTCCCGTCATAGAGAGACGGCCACAGCGTACAAACAGATAACAAGGTTTATTGGAGCCCTGATATCAGTCCAGAGCAACACGAAATGCAATAGCAACAGGAAAGAGTGTGTGGAGGTAGTTCTATAATTAGCCTGTGGTGTTTACTTGAGAGACACAGTCAAGTAGATGGAGACAGCTGTGATATCCCCGGGTACACTGTGGAGCCATGCCACGGCCACGTCGGCCCTGATGTTGGTCTGTCTGCCTCTGCCCTAAAACCATTACGTGGATATCTATTGAGCTTTGTTTTTCCCATCTGCCCGGGTTGTTCTGAATGTTGGGTCTGTTGCATCTGTGGCCGTCTAAGCCTCTGGGATGAAGGACGCCTTTCCTTGGATCGTGATGCGGAGTGAATTTGTTAATTGTCGGATATCTTGTGTTAAGTTTCCAATGATTATGAAAAATGTTTACTGGAAGGTTATCCATAATCTGTTTCTGTGCCAAATCAGCGGTTTCATGACTGAACCTAAACTTAATCAACCTTAAAGGTACACTCCTCAATTACATTATATCCCCAAATTTAAAGTTTACCCAAGTACAGGAAGAGTTAGAGGGAGGGGTAGAGAACGGTGTTAGCCTATGAATGCTGTAGGGGGGAGGAGTAGAGGGTTATCTGAGGAATCAGCTTTGGCAATAATCCCAATTATTAGAACAACATTATACAGATACATGTATAATGTTGTCATAAGTGAAACTTGCACCCACAATTTAAGACTGCAACCTAGGAGAGCTTCACCAAACTAACTTATAGATGTGTATCCAATTCTCGGGTAAGCTAATAAATGTATGCACTAAACCTGTATTGGTCAATACTAAACCTGTATTGGTCAATACAACATACTGTAATGACCAAGAATACTTGGCTAGCGGTTGACCTACCAACGCCACCCAATGGCAGAACATCCACACAAGGTAAAGTCACTATAATGCTTTTACAAAATGCATTCATTACCCTTCATTTTACGTTCACATTTCAGATGTCCTGAATGATGCCATTTTCGATGAGGACCATGACGAGATGGTGATTGTAAAAGATATTGACATATTCTCCATGTGTGAACATCATCTGGTCCCCATCTTTGGCAGGGTAAGACACACACACACACACACACACACACACACACACACACACACACACACATAAGCAAACTACATCACTCTTTCTATAGATGTACAGTCTGATAACAGAGTTAGAATAATGTGTAGCAGAATAAGAATAGTCTATAGTATAAACCATGATTGGACCCCTAAATTGGGGCGTGAGTGTCCAGAATCTGCAGTCGTGGTTGCACAAAGATCATGGCCAAGAGCTTAGGTTTTATTTCTCTGCTACTGCCAATACCCTTGCTTCTACAAACATATGCATACTTACATTGCAGATGGCATAAGTTTAAAAAAACAATGTTAGATTCATTACCAGTATTTGACAGCATTAACAGTATATGAGAATGTCAGCTCCTATAAATATAACATGAATATACTTTCTCAAGCTAACAATAAAATTGCTATTCAGTTGACTTGGAAATGTTTCAAGCTATAAGAAGAAATACAAATTAAACATATGTAATTATATTGAATGCTATCAGTCTCACTTTGTGGTAACACTACCTCTATTTAACAGCACACAACCTTGTCTGCAACATCTGCTTCCTGCTTACTGCAATTACAATATTTCATACCCAAACACGTGTCTGCGTCTGTCATCGACAGAAATAAATTGTTTGCAGATCTCTCTGAGATGTACTGTATATTATCCAGGTTGTCCTGATGAACATGGCACACTGCAATGTGGTTTAGGGTGGACTAGTGACGTTGCAGTTCTGAATTTGCTTCCAGGCCTAATCGATGAAATTGGGAATTGTCGGGTTTTCGCCCCCTTATTTTACAAGGGCGCATGACATCCATCTCGGTACCCCAGCCACCGATCTCTCTACTTCATAGCACTAATGACACTAACAATATTTATTCTATCCTCCTTTCCTCCCTTTCTATATAAAAAAAAAAAAAAATCTTTCTACTCTGCTAAATCAGCTCTTAGAATACTAAGAACTTCTCAGTCAGCAATTATTTACTGTTTGAAGATAGGAAAACCTGAAGTGTGAATGATAACTTTGATTATTGTAAT